>CM053570.1:3146158-3175243 GCA_028646485.1 Cryptoprocta ferox
CCCCAAGATCATAGCAGCACTTTCAACAATAGCCAAATCATGGAAAGAGCCTAAATGTCCATCAACTGACGAATAGATCAAGATGATGTGGTTTGTATATACAATGGAACACTACATGGCCATGAGAAAGAATGAAATCTGGCCATTTGTAGCAACATGGATGGAACTCGAGGGTGATATGCTAAGTGAAATAAGTCAGGCAGAGAAGGACAGATACCATATGTTTTCACTCATGTGAAACAGGAGAAACTTAACAGAGGACCATGGGGAAGAGGGTGGAGGAAAAAAGATGAGAGGGAGGGAAGCAAGCCATAAGAGACTCTTGAATACTGAAAACAAGCTGAGGGTTGATGTGGGTGGGGGAGAGGGAAAAGAAGTGAGGGGCACGAAGGAGGGCACTTGTTGGAATAAGCACTGGGTATTATATGGAAATCAACTTGACAATAAACATACATACATACATACATACATAAAAGAAAAAGAGGAAAGAAAAAAAAGAAGAATTGGGCAGAGGCCCTGAATGGACATTTTCCCAAAGACCTATAGATAGCTGACAGGCACAAGAAAGGGTGCTCAACATCACTAATGATCAGGGAAACACAAATCAAAACCACAATGAAATTTCATCCTCACACCTGTCAGAATGGTTAATATCAAAACAACAAGGAATAACAAGTGTCGGCAAGGATGTGGAGAAAATAGAAATACCATAGGTTCCAGTAATTCCACTACTAGGTATTTACCCAAAGAAATTGGAAACACTAATTTGAAAAGATACATGCACCCCTGTGTTCATAGCAGCATTAATTACAATAACCAAAATATGGAAACAACCTAAGTGTCCATTACTCAGCCATAAAAAAAAAAAAAAAATCTGCCATTTGAGACAACATGGATAGACCTAGAGGTAAAATAAAACAAATACCACATATTCAATTATGTGGGATCTAAAAAAAAAAAAGAAAAAGAAAAAGAAAGAAAGAAAAAGCAGAAACAGATCCATAAATAGAGAATAAACTGATGGTTGCCAAAGGGGAAGGGATTGGGGTGATGGACAGAATGGGTGAAGGAGAGTAGGAGATACAGGATTCCAATTATAGAATGAATAACAGAATAAAAGGTACAGTGTCAGGAATATGGTCAATAATACTGTAATAGTGTTGTACAGTGACAGACGGTTGCTATACTTGTGGTTGAGTTGTTGAATCACTGTTATACATCTAATATAACATGTCAACTATACTTCAATAAAAATAAATAAATTGGACAACCTAGAAGAAATAGATACATTTCTGGAAACAGAATCTTCTAAGACTGAGTCAGGAAAAAACAAAGTCTGAGCAGACTGATTACAGGTAACAAATTGAATCCGGAATCAAAAACTCTCAACAAACAAAAGTCTAGGACAAGATGGCTTCACAGGTGAATTCTACCAAACATTTAAAGAAGAATTAATACCTATCCTTCTCAAATTATCCCAAAAAAGAAAAGAGGAAGGAAAGCTTCTGAATTCATTCTACAAGGCCAGCATTACCCTGATACCAAAACCAGACAAACACACCACACACAAACACAAAATTACACACCAATATTCCTGATGAACATAGATACAAAAACCCTCAAAATATTAACCGACCAAATTCTACAACACATTAAAAGGATCATTAACCACAACCAAGTGGGATTTATTCCAAGGATGCAAGATTGGTTCAATATCCACAAATCAATGTGATACACATTAACAAAATGAGAGTTAAAAATCCAATGACCATCTCAATAGATGCAGAAAAAACATTTGACAAAATTCAGCATGATAAAAACTTAATAAAGAGGGCTTAGAGGGAACATACCTCAACATAATTAAGACCCTATATGACAGACCCCCTGTTAACATAGTCAGTGGTGAACAGCTGAAAGCTTTTCCTCTAAGATCAGGAGAAGACAAGGATGTCCACTCTTACCACCTTTATTTGTTGTTGTACTGGACATTCTAACAGCCAAAATCAGAAAAGGAACAGATAAAAAAGACATCCAAACTGGCAAGGAAAAAGTAAAACTGTCACTATTTGCAGATGACATGAGACTATATGTAGAAAACCCTAAAGACTCCACCAAAAACTATTAGAGTAAATGAATTCAATAAAGTTGCAAAAGTTAAAACATTAATATACAGAAATCTGTTGTGTTGCTATACACTAATAACAAAGTAGCAGAAAGAAATTTAGAAAACAATCCCATTTACAATTCCATCAAAGAGAATAAAATACATAGGAATAAATTTAACCAAGGAAGTTAAGAAGGAGGTTTGAAAGACCTGTACTCTGAAAACTGTAAGATGCGGATGAACGTGACGATGGCACACTTAAATGGAAAGGTATTTCATGCTTATAGACTGGAAGAATATTGTTAAAATGTTCATACTACCCAAAGCAATCTACAGATTCCATACAACCCCTATCAAAATTCCAAGGGTGGTTTTCTCTGAACTAGAACAAAAGATCCTAAAATTTGTATGGAACCACAAAGATCCCAAATAGATAAACAGTCTTAAGAAGAACAAAGCTGGGGGTCTCACAATCCCAGATTTTAAGGTATACTCCAAGCTACAGTAATCAAAGCAGTGTAGTACTGGCACAAAAATAGACACATGGATCAATGGAACAGAACAGAGAGCCCAGAAATAAACCCACGCTTATACGGTCAATTTAACCTGCAACAAAGGAGGGAAGAATATACAGTGGGGAAAAGACAGTCTCTTCAATAAATGGTGCTGGGAAAACTGGACCACCTCCTCATACCATACATAAAAATAAGCTCAAAATGGATTAAAGACCTAAATGGCAGACCTGAAATCATAAAACTCCTAGAAGGAAACACAGGCAGTAATTACTCTGGCATCGACCTTAGCAACATTTTTCTAGATCTGCCTCCTCAGGCAAAGGAAATTAAAGCAAAAAGAAACTACTCAGACTACATCAAACTAAAAGGCTTTTGCAGAGTAGAGGAAAGCATCAGCAAAATGAAAGGGCAACCTACTGAATGGAGAAGATATTTGCAAATGATATATCCAATGATGGGTTAATATCCAAAATATATAAAGAAATTATACAACAAATAATCCAATTAAGATGTGCACAGAAGACCTGAATAGGCATTTTTCCAAAGATGACACATGCATGGCCAAGAGACACATGAAAAGATGCTCAACATTATTAATCAGGAAAGTGCAAATCAAAACCACAATGAGATATCACCTCACACCTATCAGAAAAGCTAGTATCAAAAAGGTAAGAAACAACCGGTATCGGCAAGGATGTGAAGAAAAGGGAACGAACCCCTGTGCACTGTGGGTGGGAATGTAAATTGGTGCAGCCACTATGGAAAACAGTATGGAGATTCCTCAAAAAAACTGAAAATAGAAATACCGTAAGATCCAGGGATTTCAGTTCCCAGTATTTACCTGAAGAAAACAAAAACACCAATTTGAAAAGATCTATGCACACCTATGTTTACATGCACCTAAGTGTCCATTGATAGATGAAAGGATAAAGAAGATGGGGAGTCCACAATGGAATATTACTTGGCCATAAAAAAGAATGAAATCTTGTGATTCACAACATGGATGGACCAATCAGCCTTATGATTTCACATATATATAGAATCCAAGAAACAAAACAAACAGAAATAGATTCAAATCCGGAGAAAAAAATTGGTGGTTGCCAAAGCAGAGGCAGATGGGGGATATGGGCAAAATAGGCAAAGGGGATTAAGAAGTACAAGCTTCCAGTTGTAAAACAAACCACAGGAATGAAAAGTACAGCTTAGGGAATGTAGTCAACAATATTTAATAACTGTATGGTGACAGTGGTAACTACACTTAACCAATGATGAGAATTTGTAATGCATATAACTGTGAAAATGCTATATTGTACACCTGAAATATAACATTGTATGTCACTATACTTCAATTTTTAAGAAATCATTAAGATCACCAGAAGAAAATACCAAATAGCATTACAGTGATTGAGTACCATATTGTATGTCTTCTGGGTTGGAGTATTAATTAGATTTCACAGGTTCCCCTTCTTCATTCCCAACTTGAGAGGAATGGGGATAGTCTCTCTGTCAGTCCCTACAGGCTGGGGGCATTATGCCAAATGCACAGGAGTAAACAAGTATCACTCCCAGTCAGACTTGGCAGTGACTGCCAACCACAGTCATGTCGATTCACTCTATTTGATTTGAAAGTACCTAAAGACAGTTAGATGTTTAAGAAAAACAAAAGATGTGAGCTTAGGATGTACTAGTCACTACCTTAAAGGGTACAGGACCATGACAGCATTTATTTACACCCAAGTGAGACCGTCAATGTAGGCCTTCAATGTAACCTAAGCCATCAATGAGTGGGAGAGACTAGGACTCTCCTAACTGTGGTGTGTTCATTGGGCTACTAGAACCAGATTACCATACCTCTTTGACGAACGATCCTGGCCGGCCCTGAATCGCGTTTAAGTGAAAGCCATAGCCATTTTCACCTTTAACCAGCCGGCAGAGTTTAGGCTTATGATCTCCTACTTCCTCTGTAGTATCTGGACTTGAAACCTCCGGAGGACCCGGAGCTGGAGCTGGAGCCTCCTTGACAGAACCATTAGGCAGTTCTTGATTTTGATAGTAGAGAAATGGAGAAAAGTGAGCCTTTGGAAAGTAAAGGGGGGGGGGGGGAACCACATGAATTTTAAGTATGAGTAGTTATACTTTATTAAATGTGCTAGCTTAATTTACAAGGTGTCATACATGGTCCACAACTCTTGTAGGTTCATCTGATTGGGGGCAGTAAAATATCTCTACCACCCCAACCAGAAAAGGTATAAAGAAATACTGAGTAATGTGTATAAACGTGTAACCAAATATACATATACATAAAATAAGAGCAGTACAGAATGTTGTCCAAGCTTATACACATTGAGTGACTTGCCCTGTGGCTCATGCATCCTAGGTTCATCTAGCCCTTCCCCTTCAGTCAGATGGTCTTCAGGAGCTCCTTAAACACGCCAGAGAAAGTGAAACAAAACACTGTTTGGATCACCATCTGAAGTACACATCCTAATTTGTTATACTCATTTTTGTTATTTATTGTTGTAACCATTAGTTGACACTTCTGCTATGCCAAACTCCTTACCATCTTTAAATACTTTTAATCTATCTCAACTCCCAGACCATCCATGTGAAGAAGAGTGGGTGATGGTCTTAAATACAAAAGAGGCATAGAACAGAAAACATAGGACTGGTTTTTTAATAAAATTAACAGTTTGGTAGACTCGGTTTTGAGAGAGAGAATCAAAAAGGTAGATTTGAATATGGTAAGATCCTGGATCAGCAGTTAAATTGCTGCCAACGCATGTCCAGGACATTTATTAGGCAATGAGTAGAAAATCAGGCAATTAAGAGTGAGTACAATGTGTGCTCTGCCCCAAATCATGCTGTTCATCAGCCTGGCTAAAATTAGATTGCGGTCCTCTGGTTATCATCTCTCTTACTAACCACAAGACCACATCTTCTTTTCTAAGTAAGATTAGCCAAGAACCTTGTAGTTACCCAATTCAACTACATTTCAGACTTTGCAGTGATATACTTGCAAATGTTGCACATTTCTTTCTGTCTTTAAAATGTGGAAAGTTCAGCCAGCATCACTCTGATTCCCAAACCAGACAGAGACCCAGCAAAAAAAGAGAACTACAGGCCAATATCCTTGATGAATACGGATGCAAAAATCCTCAACAAGATACTAGCAAATCAAATCCAACGATACCTAAAAAGAATTATCCACCATGATAAGGTGGGATTCATTCCTGGGCTACAGGGCTGGTTCAATTTTTGCAAATCAATCAGTGTGATACATCACATTAATAAAAGAAAGGATAAGAACCATATGATCCTGTCAATAGATTCAGAAAAAAGCATTTGACAAAATATAGCATCTTTCTTCTTTCTATCCTGACTAGATATTTTGAATATTATAATCTCTAGTTAATTAATTACCCACCAACACATTAAGCCATCTGTATGATTTAAGAATGTTAAATGTTTTCCATGTTTCCAAATTTGATAATAAACTAGCTCAGGATAAGCAGAATACCATTGGAGATATCTATGCAGACTGACATTGTTCCGATATCAATTATTCTTCAGGTATGGTTGTACAACTAGCTAAAAATCCACAAATCATTCTATCATCCAGTTTACTCTTCAATTTTCTTCACACAAGTATCTTGAGAAACCTAATCAAGATGTGCTGAGAGGGAATATGGTAGAATGAATTAAGAACCTAGGTTCAGGGGTGTCTGGGTGGCTCAGTCACTAAGCATTCAACTCTTGATCTCAGCTCAGGTCTTGATCTCAGGGTCGTGAGTTCAAGCACCGCACCTGGCAAAAGAACTTGGGTTCAAATAATGGTTGAGATGGGTTCAAATAATGGTTGAGATGGGTGACAAAAAATGAAGCTTAGAGAGACTAAGAAATTGCTAATCTATAAAAAGGGGCTAATACCACCCCCTATCATATTCCTCCCTATCATTTATATACCTTTGGATGTTGCCATTATTGTATATCACATAGAATAAATTCATCTTTGTGACAATCACCTAGCAAGGCAGATGGTACATAGAAGGCCCCTGAATGTCTGTTAAACCAGACAGAACCTCAGTTCTTGTGATAAAATTAAAAGATTAAAAAAAAAAAAAAGACATGCAGATAACACCTGTTGTGATTAAGAGTTAAGAGCAAATAAAGTTAGTGTGACACTAAGGTTAGTCAGTCTTGGTGAATCCATGTTTCTATTCCCTTGCTAAGGGCTTAGAAGCTATTTAATAATCCTTTCTAGGCTTTTATGTGGGGTTAATGGAATTTATTGGTCTATAGTTTAAAATCCAGTTGTTTCCTATTTGGGAAAGTTAGGGCTATATCTGCCTATTTGCAGCGTAAGGTTCATAGATTTTTCTCAGATCAGCAAGAGTAATTCTGTAGTTACATTTGCAAATTCTGTCAAAATCTTGAATCTAAAGATTTAAAACTCATGTACCAATCACTTGGCATTCTCTTGTCACTACCAACTTGACCTTCAATGCAGCCTTAATGATGATTGTTACACCCCTTCCAGTTTGAAAATCAAAGTGGTAACTTAGCCAAAGTTTGAGGACTTGAGGGAGTGGACCCAACCTTAATGCATGAATATGTGGCCTTGAATTATTTACCAGTCTATACATGTTGTCCGTCTCTTTGTCTACCACCAGCAGCGAAGTCTGATCTCCGCCCTTTCTAATCATTTCCACCACACTGTCATGATCCAGGGTTTCCACAGACTTGCCGTTGACAGCAACCACCAGGTCATTGTTCTTCAAGCCAGCCTCCTCTGCTGGACTTCCGGAATCTATGTCCTTGACGACTTGACCTACCCTCCCAAAAAATTAAAGAAAATTATCAGAAGGATCCCTAAATTAAACTGTGGAATTTCTGCTGGAGCCCAAGGATCTGATGAAAATAAATTTAACTACTGCCCCTCCCACTGGCATCAGAGAAAGCCTGTAAGCACCCCCTATCCAGCCTCATGCCTTGCCCAGAACTTACTCCAGGAACAAACTCAGCCATTACCAATGAAAGGCTCTTAAGGAAAAAAATCATGTTACTAAAAGTGTCTGAGACTCAATCTTGACAAAATAATATGCTAAGCATTAACAGTCAGCTCGTTCCCAGGAAGTCCTTGTTCCCATACATCTTATGTGGAAGCTAAGCCATTAAAAAGGGGGTTGAAAGAAGAAAGAA
Source organism: Cryptoprocta ferox (assembly GCA_028646485.1). Lineage (NCBI taxonomy): Eukaryota > Metazoa > Chordata > Mammalia > Carnivora > Eupleridae > Cryptoprocta > Cryptoprocta ferox. The sequence continues at coordinate 3,153,977 of CM053570.1, forward strand.
GAACAAAACCAAAGAACTCAGAGCCTAGGAAACCCATGCTTGCATTTTAGTAGCAATCGGGTGCATTCGACTGTGAATGTGTTTGTGTGCGTGCCTCAAGGATGTGTCTTTAGCCTTCCGCTCCTGACTTGAACTGTCTTTACCAGATGCCATCAGATCTCTCTCCATGTTTTTCTGTTGTCCCTCCCACTATTTTAACAAGCTCCAGTTTTACTTTCCCAGCAGCTGCTGGGCATCTCCAACTAGGTATCCCATAGATCCCTCAAATGTAACATATTCAAAACAAAAGTCATCTCTGCCCATCACCCCCCATCCAAAGCTCCTCCTCTCGGTCACCTGTTCATGGGAGCACCATCACCCCAGTCACTGACATTTAGCAACAAGTCTTCCTCAGTGTCCGCTCCCCATATTCTAATCAACTGCTAGGTCCTTTGATGCTACCTTAATATTTGACACATCTCCTCTTCTCTGGTTCCACTTCCTCTACCCTAAATGCAGGAGGTATTAGTTCCTGCCTTAAATTCTACCTACCTTCAGTTATGAATTGCCCTCCCTCTCCCTAATCCCTGCCTTCTCCAATACAGATCTGCCTTCAGATTCTTCTTGAAGCAATGTCTGACCAAGTCACTCCGTGGTGCAACAGCACGAGCGTGGGCTTTAGAACTGAACAGACCTGAGTTTGGTCCCAGTTAAACCACAACTATTTGACCTTATAATAATTATGGTATCTTCTCCAAGCCCTCAACTTCAGAAATTCTTCTTGCAGAATTATTAGGATTGCATTTGAGATGTATAAAGCCCCCACGGTGCTGTAGGCTTAATTTTTAATTTTTTTTTTTCTTATCACACTATTGAAAAAACTTTTAACTCCCCATCAACCACAAAGCCAAGTCTAAATTCTTCAACCTGGCATTAAAGGTCCTTCATCATCTCTTTCCAACCTACCTTTTCTAACATGGTTTTCTGTGCTACACATTAGATGCCAATCAAACTGTGCCCATGTTTCCCTGCTTTGTTCACACAGTCCTATCCTCATGGAATGGCCTTCGTTGTCCCCACGCCATCTGTTTGTCCAAATTCTATTCATACTACAAAGCCTGAGCTCAGGTGCTATCTCTACTATGAAGTCTTCCAGTACTTTTTTAGTAAGAAAAATGTGTTCCAACCTTGAATTCCAAAAGTACTTTATCTAACCCATATTAAGGTTCTCCTCACAACTACCTTCGGTTATGGACATATGTGTTATATCTCCTCTACTAAATAGGAGGCTCCTTGACTGAAGAATTCCTGTTTGATCCACCTGATATTCTCTAAGGCCCTGAGGGATGCTTTTATATAACATGAATCAAATTAATATTTGATTAATTCAAATATATATAACGAATAGAAAATAGCAACTTCTGGGAGAATAACAGTTTGCAAATGGCCTGAACTTGCATTCTTTTATATATTGAGCTTCCCTAGAAGGACTGTAGTTCTTTTCTTGTTGAAAACCAGAAAGATTCCTGGTTCTATTTGATTCCCAGATCCCAGCCCACACCTCTGCCTCAGATCTAGTGGCAGACTGGAGCTGTCTCATACAAGCTTGTGAGAACCAATTCTCTTCGATACTTTTCAACTTTGCATTCTGTGACAGCACATTGGTAGCTTGAAATCAGATGTAATGGGAGTATTTGTACCACCAACAAAAATTTTAAAAAAACAACAAAAAAAAAACAAAAAAACAATGCTACAAATTAGCACCCCCCCACCCAAAGAGCAATAATTTACAGCATACTACTGCCCAGATCTGAAATTCTGCTTTATCATTCTGCTAAGGAAACCCTGAGATACCCATCATCAGGCCCCCATGGAAAATGACCCAGCTCTGCTTTCTAGTCTCTTACTGTCCCCCCATGCAGCTGGTAGGGTGTTGGGGGGGCCTAACAGAACTCTGGAGTCAGCCTGGGATGAAGAATTAGATGGTTGCGCTGCCAAGTCTTCTGCTCCTCTAGTGCCTTACCTTTCTGTTCTGGGCCTGCCCTTAGGTAGAAACCATAGCCATTGCTTCCCTTCTTCATCTCCACAAGCCGGGGCTGATGGGGTAGCAGTTTCAAACTGGCGGTCTCTCTCCTGAATTTGATCTTCTGCTCAGTGTGGAGCTTGTCAGTCTCCTTGTCCACCAGCAGGAACATGACACGGCCTCCGGAGCTCTTCACCTGGAATAGCACACACAGTAAGACTGACAGCAATCTCCAAGAACGGCGCTGGGAAGTAGGAGAGTTTCTGAGCAGAGGCACGCAGTCTCTAGATTCAACAGAAAATAGGAAATGAAAGGCCCAAGGTTGAACTATAATACTAGTTCCTGCCACCTCACTGGTAGTTATCTATCTCCACTTCTACAGTTGTTCTCCCCTTTGTTAAATATGACCTCACCCACACAGATGCTAACTGAACCCAAGTTAGAGCTAGAATTCAGAAAACCCAGAAAGGTACTTAAGAGAAGTACTTAGGTCTAGAGAAGGAGTTTGGAAAAGAAAGTAAAGGTCTACTGTGAAAAAATTATTCTACCGGGAGGAGTTGGTCAGTTTTCACAGTTCCACATGATCTCAAAGGAAAACCTGAGAGTGTAATCCATGTGTCACGGACCCATCCTGGGACATAAGACTTGGGGTGAGAGGTCTTCCAACACCCCCCATGTGTAGCTCTGTATTCATCATCACATTGGTTATCTGCCAGCTTGAACTAAAACATTTTAGTAAAACACTGAATTTGTTATAAATTCAGAGGGGGCTCCCAATCAGGTATAAATAAGATCCAAAAGATAAAGTTACAGTTCTTTAGAACACTTTTCTTTGAAATAACATGAAACTAGCCTTGTTCCAAAACCCTATGCTAACACCACTGACACCACTAGTGAGTCTATTCACTCTTAATACAAAGGATTAACTTCCCATCATTCTTTTCCTTTCATCATAAACTACCATTCCTGTCTTCCTGTCACTTCCAAAAAGAGTAGAGTGAAAGGTAAGAAAAGCGCTCCTTTGGGCTATACCTTTGCAACCACTTCCTCATGGCTGGCGTCTTCTACATTCTCTCCATTTACTTCAATCAAGTGATCACCAGCCAGGACACCAGCTTTCATAGCCACACCTTGAGGGGTTATATCAGTCATGTACACTCCCTTTTTACCTGCAAGGGGGTGGACCAGCATTACAACTCCCATCACACAGAAAGGCCAACAATAAGGGGTTTTCTCCCAATAACGTAAAATTACAACTTCCAATTTTAAGGCTAACTCAAACAGACTTGGCCTTCTGGTCTAGAATTACAAGTATAGCTACTAGCATAAAGCTAGGAGCTCTGTTGGGTTTTGTTGATTTGAACAGAATTTCTGAGCCCAATAAAACGCAAGGAAGGAATCTCAGGTGGCACTGGCCTCTTGAACCGGAAAGCACCTAGCCATGCCCATGCTGTAGCACGGTGTCATACTCCCGTTCTTCACATTTGTGGAATTAGAAGGCATCTGTTCCATTCTGTCCTCTTTAATTAGTACTGTCACCAACCATCACATACCAGTGAGGTCACTAAATCTTACTGATGCAAGCCCAGGAGGACAGAGCCACAGAAGGTGGCTAGATATAGAAATGATATCAATTCTTTCAAGATATTAATATTTCAACCTAGGCAAAGGGCAGCTTCATAATGGTAAAATAAATCACTTATAAGGAATAACAGTATAAATTGCTGTCTTAAAATTTCTCCCATTACAATTTCTCTTGTTATATATTAGTCATGAAGAAGACATTTTCTTCATAAAACTATTTAAGCCATTCATTATGTTCACGAGCACAAGGGCCAAATGAATCGAATCTGAATTATGGTAATTTTTTTTTTACCATTCTACTGATAATGGACTTCTAAGAAATGCCAGGCTTCCCTTGACCACCTACACCATTATGTTTAATAGTGGACAAATTTGAGAAATACCTCATACCTTGTTTATATCTCTTGCTATAGGTTAAATATGCCGTGGAAACAATTTTATGTTTACTCTTGGTCTGTTCTTTATCACTTACCCAATTATGACCAGTGCTTCTCCAGTATCAGAACATGGGAAGAGCAAATTCAAGGTGGAACCAATAGTCTCTATAGCTCCAGCCTAAATCCCAGGGACACCATTACAGAACCATGGTCAACTGCACAGTCTGCACCTCTGAAATTCTACAAACAGAGCTTCTAGTACTTCCTGGTGGTCAGGGGTTTTCAAATCACTATGTACTTCTCAGAGGTCAGGGATGTACCTCAGAGCAGTTGAGGCTGAGCCACATCTGAGAAGGTACTATTTAAATGTTATAGGAGGGTGGGATTTTTAATAGCATCCCCAGCAACTAGAATGGTGTCTGGCACATCAGCAGGTACTCAAGAATTTGTTGAATGCATGATCACCTGGGCACTCGAAGTGAAAAGATTATATCCTTATTCGAAAGTAGCTATTATGAAAAATCTCCTTTTTCTTGTCTTTTATTCCCCCTTCTCCCCTCCTCCCTCACCCTAAGGAAGCTAGGAAAGAATAACAAAGAAGCATCAGCCCTCTAACACACTGGCCTCAAGGCTCAGCCTAATACTAGGGGACAGGAGTGCCCAGTGCCCCTCATCACCCCATGCTGGGTCCAGTGTCTTGATCCCTTGTTGCACAATTGTCAAAGCAAGGGAAGGGTTGGGGAAGGAGGGAGAGAGGGAGGGAGAAGCTACAATTAGACAGCCATGGCATCTGAAAAGCTCACCAAAGAAATCATTAACCAATAACAATATCTTTCTTCTGGAAATCCCACCCTCAAGCTCACCTTGGACAGTTTTCAGAGAGAAGCCATAGCTGCTCCCCTCCTTCACCAGGTAGCAGAGTCGTGGCTGGGTCCAAGTTTCTGCTCCTTCGTTTACCACAGGAGCCAGTTTCTTATCATTCAAACCCGGCTCCTTCTGACTTTGACCCAACTCTTTCAGGTCTACCCGTTTTTTCATGGCCTTCTCATAGGAATCCCCATCCAGGACTAGTAAAGTCACTGAATTCCCACTCTTTCTGACCAGATCCACAACCTAGGAGGAAGAAAAAGAGAACCTTAACCAAGAACCCTATCAGCCACTACAGGGGATGCTCACGATCTGGCCTATTCTCTAGATCTGGAGATTCTGAATGCTGATCCCTGAAGCCCAGTCAGTCAGCAGATAGTGCCCACCCATCTCCACCCCATCCCTCCCAAGATCCAGGTGCAGACTGGAGGGGGTGGGGCTCTAGCACCATTAGAACCTAGAGTGTCTCCAATCCCAGCCGGGCTAATGGAAACAGTGTGGTGTAGTGGAAAGAGCATGCACTAGGAGGCAGGCCCACGTGGGGTAAGGTCAGACCCTCCCACACATTCACTGCTTCAACACATTAGCAAGTCATCTGAGCCTCTGCACCCTCATCTGTGAAATGGTAATCCGTACAGCATGGGTTGTGATAAAGGTCCAACAAAATCATGATTGTGAAGTTGCCTAGCATAGTTCCTAGCCTAGAGCAAACACAATGCCTATTAGCTCTGACACTATTCGATCTAGGAATCATTTTACGATTCTCAGTAGATTTGGAGGAGACTTGATTAACCGGCAGAAAGTATAGCCATAAAGGTATCTGCCTTGCTAGTGGCAGCCGGGAAACCTCTGCTGACCCCTAATCGGCAGAGATATGGGAGCTAAAGAGATCCTAGAGGAAGAACCCCAAATGTCCTTTTCACCTGCATATGCTCTTCCTTGTCCACAAAGACACCATTGATCCTAAGAACTCGATCTCCATCCTTGAGGCCCGCCTTCTCTGCTGGGCTACCCTTCTCAACCACCCGGACCAGGTGGCCATCAGTGTCCTTCTCAATTCGCAGGAAGAAGCCATAGCTTTGCCCTTCTTGTTTAGACAGCTCACATTCTCGTGGGTGGAAGGTGGAGGCCATTTCTGTGATGAAAAAAAATTGGATAAACCCAAGGGACAGAAAATCTCCTTGGACAAAGAACCGTGTGCTCCATCTCCCATAATTCTACTCTTTGAATCACATCAAATCTAGACTGTAGCAACACTGGGGGCCACCCTCCAGGACCCGCCAATGATTTCCAAATCAATTTCCCCAAGGATGACCTTTTTACTTGAGTTTCAGACCCATGTATTTGGCTGGGTCCCGGACATAGATTTTTCAGTTTCAATAGCTCCAAAACCAAATTCCTCTCTGTCTCCTGACCTAAAGAAAGTAGGTTTACTACCTGAACTAAATCTTTTAAGAAAATACAAGCCCAGGGCACCTGAGTGGCTCAGTCGGTTAAGCATCCAACTCTTGATCCCAGTCAAGTCATGATCTCACAGTTTGTGAGATCGAGCCCCATGTAGGGCTCTGTGCTGATGGCATGGAGCCTGCTTGGGATTCTCTCTCTCTCCCTCTTTCTCTGTCCCTCCTCCACTCATGCTTACTTGCTCACTCTCTCTCAAAATAAATAAACTTTAAAATAAAAGGAAGAAAATACAAGCCCACTTTCATTCAAATATTTAAGGGCCTCCCAAGTAAGAGCCTTAAGGATCAATCTGTGGACAACACAGACCTTTACTTTGCCTCTCATACAGAGGAGAACATAGTTTTTGCAACAACGCGTGGTAAGGGATATGCTAGGAAAGAACAGACCAATAAAGGAATACAACAGAGGGCGCTGGGAGCAGGGAATGGGACAGGCAGAATTAAGAATGACTTCCTGGGAAAAATGCCTTTCCCAAGACCTGGACCAATGGGGAGTCAGGTGAAGTAGGACAGGATCAGGAAGACCTCAAACAACTGAAAAACAGAGAAGCCAGTCCTCGGAGCTAGCCTGACCTATTGGAGAGGAGACAGAAAACCAGGACCCTGAAGTTTTAGTCAGAGCAGAGTAGGTCTGCCCCACAGAGAAAGGACTCGTGTGGCCGGGCCAGAGGTCACATTCTCCTGCCTGAAGCAGCTTCCATTCCCATCCACCCTGCCCTCCCTTTTACTCCATTGCTGGAGCAAGGCCATGGGCCACAGGAGGAAGAAAGGACAAGGATGAAAACCACCAGCTGGGGCTTTGGCACCTGGTTCGTAAGGGGATGGCTCCTGTCAGTGTCATCGATCCCTCCTAGCGTAAGCATTTTCTTCCACAGGAGACTAAGAACGGAAGCCAGATCGCCTGGTGCCAGGCAGAGGCCCAGGAGCAGAAGGCTGGACTCTGAGGTCACGCTGCCTGCAGCACAAGCCTCATGCTCGGCTCATCACAGTCCCCTACCAGTAGATCAGAGAAGAAACCGTCTGTCCCTTCCCTCCTGCAGGGACAGGAACAGATGACCCGTGTCGGGGTGGGGGGTGGATGAGAGACAGCAAAGTGCTCCAGGCTCCTTAGAGGCCATCCAGTGGTGACTCCAGATAGCTATCTCTGACCTTCGTGCCCCCAGAGACATACAGTTCAAACCTGGCCAAAAGCCTCCCACTACCTGACAGCTTGGCCATTGCAGATGGTCTCGGCGGAGTCTGGCAGCCATGCCGCCCACAGCACCAATGACTAAGCAGCCAAGACAACAAACAAATACACACTGTTCTAAGTGATCTCTCACTGAGGGCCGGGGGGACTGCGCCCTCCCCTCTGTGTCTCCAGCAAAGAGAAAAGTAGATCCACAATCATGTGGTCATTGGCCACCCCTAGGGGAGCTTCGGGGCCCTGGCTCATAGCAGGACCCACCGCCAGAAAGACACCACCTTGGGAGGAGACGAGGAAGGGGGTGTCAGGAGGGGCTTGGCAGCCCCAGAGTGGGGGCACCACCCATGTAGGCACCTGGGCTCCCTGAGCCTTTACTTTTCTTTCCACTGAGCATCTGACCTGCAAGTATCCGTTCCATTTCCAAGCTTGAATCCACACAGATGGCCAAACTCAACCTCTAGATCCCTCTCCACTTTCAATTTCATAGAACTGAAAAGTGGGGGGGGGGGGGACCAGAGCCCTCTGAACTTTGGGAGCGATGGTAGACAAACCTCAACCAAATCCTGCAAAATCCACAGCAAGTCCTTGTAAACAAAAAAGGCCATTCGGTGGTGCATTTTCATCAGAAGAGGAGGCTGTTTGTGATCAGCACATACATGCTTGTTTCTCAGGCTCCCACCCCGACAATTCAGCGATCTCGCACCCTGGGTGTCAGCCACAGGGTCATAATCTCGTTTTCTGCAGGTCTGTGAGGATAGAAAGTGAAACCTCCTTGCTAGGAGACTATTCCTGTGTTTGGGGGAGGGGGAAGAGGCAACATTTTCCTGGGTCTCAGTAGAGACCCAAAAGCTCAACACACAAGAAGAGACAAATCACTGTTCCTTGGAAAAATCCCAAGCTGTTGTTTGTTTGGTGGAAGTTTTCAAACAGCCAGACAGCAATCACTCAGCTCTGCACTTGTGTCTTTGAAGCCTCGGGCACTGTCTGGCCCATTCGGCCTCCTGCCGCCACATCAGCCCTCCCCACTGGTCGGCCAGCTGCTGAAGGATCAATGCTGGTGCCCACCTTGCATTGATGAAATATGTAACACCTTCAGTCACAGCAGCAGAGAAAAACAGATCGAAACCCCAAAAGCCAGGCCTTCCATTCAACCTTTGGAACCCTAAAATTATTTCCTCTGCCATCTTGCTGACAGACAGTTCGGCTAGGAGTCAAAGGCCTGGGCTCTGGTCCAGTTCCAGTCCTGCATCTGGCTAGTCTGCCTCCTGGTATTACACTGGCCCCTAAATCAGGGCTGGGATCCATGATATTAGCAAGACGATTGCTGCTCTGTATTGAGGACGTCTGGGACTCTGGAACACAAGGCCTAATAGGAAGGAGCTTTGTATTTAAGGGTACTCATTCCTGTTTCTTCAGCCCGCATCTCCGTCTTCCGCTTCCTGAGAAAATCCAGATCACATCCCTATGGTGGACAAGTATTTAACTAGTGAAGGCGTGTGGATTTCTATAGTACCGTATCAGCTATCATCCAATGCCGGGGCCCATTAAATTGTCAACAGGCTTTATTCCCCAGTTCACAAAGCCAAAAAAAATACTAGAAATGAAAGAAAGCCGTAACCACATCTGAGCTCTGGGAAGAAAGTCCATTCTTGGCATCACAGTTACCTGTCTGTGGGCAAGAGAAGAAAGTGCTGGCTGGTGGACAGGAGGGACTCAGGGCTGAGAGCCAGAGATTTTTTTTTTAATCAACCTTAATTATTAATCATATCTTTAGACCCCACCTTCTTTGACAAGGAGTAGATTATTGTTACCAGGAAAGAGAATAATATTTTAGAAGTTGGGAAGGCAAGGCAATGACGACAGAGAAGGGCACACAGGACCTCTGGATGTGGCCAGAGAAGAAAGACTTGACACCACTGGGCTACTTTCCACACAAAAGAAATAGCTGGTGGGACCCAGAGGACTCTGAGCTCAAAGCAGGCCAAAGGCTCTCACCTCCCCGACAGCCATCAACATGGGCCCATCTCTGATCCTGAGTCGACACCCCCTCACCAGCAGCCTGCATACAGAGGAGAAGTCTGAGCCAGGAGCTATTCCTGAGGGGCCACACTCTACATAAACCAGACCCCAAAATCCAGGAGAATTCGACTTCATTGGCCGAGGCTCAGAAGTAGCTCATTTTCCCCTCAGTTTGAGTGTTTGGGGCTGGAAGCTACAGGACTTTCCTCAGCAGGGCTAGCTGGGGAAGCAGTGAGACTCCACTCAGTCGATCCCGATGTCGTCAACGGGGCTTGTAGTGAAGTGTGCCTTTCCTGTCACCCTGCACATCAAAAAGTTCCCTGTTCTACAAAAAAACAAAACAAAACAAAAATCTGATTTTTTTAAAATGGGCAGAGTACCTGAATAAACATTTTTCTGAAGAAGACATTCGGATGGCCAACGGAACACATGAAGAGATGCTCAATATCACTCATCAGCAGGGAAATGTAAGTCAGAACCCCAAGAGGTGTCACATTACACCTGTCAGAATGGCCAGTAACAAAAAGAAATAAAAAGTGCTGGCAAGGATGTGGAGAAAAAGAGACCCTTGTGCACTATCGGTGGGAATGTAAATTAGTACAGCTACTGTGCCAAAGAGTATGGCGTTTCCTCAAAAAGTTACAAAGAACTACCATAGGATCCAGTCATCTCGCTACTGGGTATTTACCCAAGGAAAACAAAAACACTCATTCAAAAAGATATATGCACCCCTGTGTTTATTGCAGTATTTACAACAGCCAAGATATGGAAGTCACCCAAGTGCCTATCAATAGACAAATGGATAAAGAAGATGGAAAATATATATATATATTATATGTATATAATGGAATATTACTCAGCCATAAAGAATGAGATCTTGTGCTCGCTTCGACAGCACATATACTAAAAAGAATCAGATCTTGCCATTAGTAGCAACATGAATGGACCTAGAGGGCATAATGCTAAGTGATATGAGTCAGAGAAAGACAAATACCATATGATTTCAGTTATACATAGAATCTAAAAACTGAACAAGGCAGAAATAGGCCCATAAATACAGAGAACTGTTCGTTGCCAGACGGGAGGTGGTGGGGAATGGGCAAAAGGGAGGAAGGGGAGTGGGAGATACTGGCTTCCAGTTACGGAATGAGTAAGTCATGGAGATAAAAGGTACCACATTGGGAATACAGTCAGTGGTACTGTAATAGTGCTGTGCGGTGCTGACAGTAGCTACATTTGAACATTGCATAAAGCATAAAGTTGTCAAATTACTGTATTGTACACCTGAAACTCATGTGACACTGTGTGTAAACTATAAAAAAGATAAAAATTAAAAAATAAAACATTTTCTGTTCTAAGATAATTGTTATATGTGGAAATTTCTGATTAAAAACTATCGTAGGGGCCTTTGGGTGACTCAGTCTGTTAAGCATCCGACTCCTGATTTTGGCTCAGGTCATGATCCCAGGTTCATGGGATCGAGCCCCACATCAGGCTCTGTGCTAAGTGTGGAACCTGCTTAAGATTTTCTCTCTCTCTCTGCCCCTCTCCCCTACTCATGCTCTCTCTAAAAATTAATTAAATTAAATTAAGTTCACAAAGCTATCATAGACATGAATGCTCATAAGCCTACTCAGTGCAGGAAACAGGGGTGGGAGTGAAGGGATCTTAAAGCCACTTAGCTCAGCAAAAATCCATGATCTTCTAAGAAATATTTGAGAGTCTCAAGGTCAGTGGGAGCCTGACAAGAACACAAAGCATTTCCCAATACAAAAGTGAACATGGGCCTCTCCGAAGCATACCCTACTCCAAAGCAGTTATTGGTCTAACTCCTGTCAGCCTCCAGGTATTTTGTAAAGGAATCCTGAAGTTGCTAAAGATCAGATAAAACACAAGCCAGGAGGTCAAAGTCTTCTGAGGAAGGAAAAGAAAGGACAGCTCCTAGAAAAGAGAAGAAAAGCAAGACTTACAGGATCTTCATTCATCTCCTCAATCCTGGGAGTTGCCCACTCATGCCCAGAGCACCATCTGCTTTCATCTGAGTGAACAGATCTACTTCGTTGAAAGAGTATAAATCTATAGACCTTCAGGTGATGCAGTAAATAAATAAAACTCACTAAGTGTCAGGCACGTACAGAACCTCACTGAATCCTCACAAGCGCCTTATAGATTGGATTCTCAACCCTAGTTGGCCCCCAGAATCACCTATAGAGATTTATAAAAATCAATGCTTACGCCTCACCTCAGATCTACTGACTCGATCTCCAGGCTTGAAACCTGAACATGAGCATTGTTAGAACCCCCCGCTAACAGGGGTGCCTGGGTGGTTCAGTCGGTTAGGCGTCTGACTTTGGCCCAAGTCATGATCTCGCAGTTCGTGGGTTCGAGCCCCGCATCAGGTTCTGCGCTGACAGCTCAGAGCCTGGAGCCTACTTCGGATTCTGTGTCTCCCTCTCTCTCTCTGCCCCTGCCCTGCTCGTGCTTGCTCGCTCTCGCTCGTGCTCTCTCTCTCAAAATAAATAAACATTAAAAAAAAAAAAAAAAAGAACTCCTCGCTAACTTAAGAAACTAGTGCTTAAAACCAGCCCTTGCTGCTCCAAACTCCCACTTCTTCTCCCCAGTCTTGGGATAACACCCTCATGGGTCAGAGAAGAATGTCAAGGTTGGGTGAACTATTAACAGCCACCTCAAGCTCACCTTTACTCAACATGAGAAACCAAGGGGGCACTTGGGTTAGGAGAGGCTCTGGCCACTGTGTGAGTCCTCAGGATCCAGCTCCGACCATAGTCAACACCTTGGCCAACAGTATAGGGATATGTGGTGACCTAAAGCTTGTGTCTCACTCCTCCCTCCCCAAGTTCCAGTTCTGAGCCAGGCAAAGAGAATCAAGCAGGTGCAAACCACCTTGAATGGCTCCCATGTGGCCTTTATGAGTTAAGTCTGTGGGTCCACTCCCCACTCCCAAAACCTAACCAACCTTAAAAGCAGAAGCCGTGCCTCTTCCCAGCACCCTGTGGGTGGAGTCTCAACCTTCATTCCTGTCTGAGGCCCCACCAGCATCCTGTGGTTCTACCAATCATCCCGTGAGCCCCTGAGCAAGAGTGGTGCGTGCCAGCTCTACCTCAGTTTCTTGCTCCCTACCAACCACTTTCCCCCTCAGTTTCTTCAGTTAGCGTACTGGAGTGGGTGAAGTCTACGGAGGATCATGAACAAAGGATCTTCAACTTCCTACTGAACATCAAGAAGACATGGGACCCTGACTTCATTTGTCTGTGCCACCCATGTTCGCCTGACACTTAAATGCAAAATTTTCTTGGGGCACCTGGGGGGCTCAGTGGGTTAAATGTCTGGCTCTTGATTTGGGCTCAGGTCATGAGCTTACAGCTCTTGTGTTTGAGCCGTGTGTCGGGCTTCGTGCTCACTGTGCAGAACCTGCTTGCGAGTCTCTCTCTTCTTCTATCTTTCTGCTGCTCGTGCATGCATGTGCTCTCTCTCTCTCTCTCTCTCAGAAATAAACTTTTTAAAATGCAAAATACTCAAATGGTCGATGGGATAAAATTAAACACCACCTCAAGGGCAAAAAGTTCTCAAGGGACTTTTACAGTTGAACAGGGGCAAAGGAAAAGTTTTAGTACAAAAAGAGCTACCTCTATGAGCAGAGTCTAAATGCCATAAGACCTACAACGTGGGACAAATTCAGAAAAGCTTCACAGATTAGGTAGGATTTGAGGTAGACCTTGACAACAGATAGGCAGGATTTTGGCAGGTACAGAAGTAGGAAGAGAACATTCTAAACACTGAGAATGATGTGGACATCAGATGTGGAAGGGGGAATGTGCTTGGATATGGCCAGAGAAGAGTTAAAGGCCCAACATGACTAAAGGACACCCAATTTGTCTTTCTGTTACGGTGACACATTAGACTAAGGATCTGGCCTTAGTGTGGTGGTCAGCAGATCCCACCGCAGGCAGAGGAAGGGCAGGCTCAGAGCTGAGCTCCGAGAATGGCAGGTGGGGTGAACCAGAGCGATGATGCCCCATGGGGAGGCCACGTAATGGGCTGTTGTGATAATCTCACTCACAGGCAGGCCCTGACCCAGCACCGCAGCTGTGAGAACGGAGTGGAGGCGACAGCACTAGAGGAACGACAGTGAACACTAAGTGACAGATTGTATCAATTTTCAATCCTGTTGCCTCAGATTTCCGCAGGCAGAGGTGGCCACAGACAGGGCGGTTTCAACAGCACAGGTGTCCACAATACGTATTTACCCCCACTCTGACCAGAGGACAGGTGCAACAGCCCCACAGGTGTCAGGGGGTGTCGGGGCCCCTGTTCCTCCCCCTCACCTCTGCTGACCTCTCTCACACCAGCTGGGTTGTGGTTTTCCCTCACAAGGAGGGGCCGAGGCCACATAGGGGGGCGCACACGCAGTGACGTCTTTCCAGGCCACAGCTTGATTGAACACAGCTGTGCTTTGGGCCCCTCTCAGTTCTGAGCTGCAAGGTCACCCCAATTCTGCTGTCACCTTCTCTTTCTATCTGCTGCGCCATAAAGGCCATTTGTTTCGCGGATTTATTACCTTAGCTCAGTTTTTCCTACTATCCAACTGTAATGCCTTTCCTACTTCAAGCCCCAGATTCCCCTCTGTTGTGCACTGAATAATTGGGTCCCTCCCCAAATTCTTATGTTGAAGTCTTACCCCTCAAGGTGATTATATTTGGAGACTGGAGTTTACAAAGAGATCATGAAGTTTAAATGAGGTCACAGGGTGAGGAAGGGCAAGATTTTACAGTGTAGACAAAACTAAAAGAAGAATTTCAAGATAGGGTGATTATCAATGCAAAATGATGTCAACAGGTAAAGAGAATGAGAACAGAAAATGTCACCAGGCTCAGAACATGGAAGTCCAAGGGGTGCCTGGGTGGCTCAGTCGGTTAAGCATCCGACTCTTCATTTCGGCTCAGGTTGAGATCTTGCGGTTTGGGGGCTCGAGCCCCGCGTCAGGCTCCATGCTGACAGCACAGAGCCTGCTTGGAAATTCCCTGTCTCCCTCTCTCCTCTCTCTGCCTCTCACCCACTCACACATGTGCTCTCTCTCAAAATAAATAAACTTTAAATAAACAAACAAATAAATAAAATGGAAGTCCAGGATGGAGAGGGCCTGAGAAGGAAGAGAATAGCAAATGACAGGGGCAATGAATATAGACTAATCTTGAAAAGGATGATGAGAATTGAGATAGCAACTTGAGGGGAAAGCAGGGTTGAGGGTTCTATTTTTAATGGGAAGAAAATGAGCAGCACGTTGGTGTATCAAGGCAGGACATGGGGAGTACAGGAAATGGGTTTAACTTCGATGGGATGAAATATATCCACTGGGGCAAGAGTTTTAAAGAATGAGATAAAGAGGAAAATAAGGTCACTTACCTGAGCTTCAAACTCTCCTGCAAAGTAGCTGAGACAAATGAGGATCTTTGGGAACACGGACCAAACGTCCATGGGTTCAAACTGACAAATCACGGAGGCTGGCCAGGAGAGGCCTGTGAATTAGCTGCTATTTAACACGAAAAGACAGTTACCCTGAGGAAATCGGAACCCAGAATGCTGGAACTGCTAATTTCTCAAGAGAATCTGGAAGCCAGATTTATGCAGAATGTCCCCATTGTAAAAACCTGACAGCTATTTCCAATTTTTTAAGAAACTCCATGTAAACTCAACTGACTCAAGCCCCTGGGCTGGCAGTGTAGAACCACTGGCCAAAAGGATTTCCAATAGCCACAGCACTGTTTCACTACAATGAGTCAACAAATACAATATTCTAAGAAACAACTTAGGTTAATTTTCCCCCCCTCAGATAGATAGGTCGATCTTATTAATTTATAGCAGACCAATCAGGATGGTTTCTCATGGCTTTTTCTCACCGCAGCATCCATCAAGAATAGAAGGAGACATAAATTCTACTCCTGAAACATTACACTATATGTTAACTAACTTGGATTTTAAAGAAAATTTAAAAGGAAAGAATAGGAGAAAGTGGTAACTTTTACCCTAAGTTGGGGTTTGACATATGTAAAAAACAGAGGTCTAGGATATGACGATTTCTACACTTAGAAGAAGCACAGAGCAGGAACTCGAGACGAGTGTGAACTGGAAGGGAAGAGAGGCCAGGGTAGGGCTGGAGAGAGGAAGTGCGTCCTGGACTGGCTCAGCAGGATGAATGAGGAGAAGGAAGGAGGCACTGAAGGAGTACTTCCAAAAATTAAGGGGTCGACACAGGAAAAGTCATCTTAAAAGATCTTTAGAACAGGGGTGACTCAAGAGATTGAGGGTCTGACTCTGGACTTCAGCTCAGGTCATGATCTCACAATCATGAGATCGAAATCTGCACTGGGCTCAGTGCTGAACATGGGGCCTGCTTGGGATTCTCTCCCTCCCTCTCTCTGCCCCTCCCCTGCTCTCTCTCTCTTTCAAAATAAAGTGAACACTTTTTTAAAAGATCTTTAGAACAGAGTAGTTTCTAGTCATGAAAAGTCTAAAAGAAATGTCTAGGTATGTGGATGATAAGAAGGGAATTTGTATTTTTAAAATTTTTTTCAATGTTCATTTATTCTTGAGAGAGAGAGACAGTGTGAGCAGGGGAGGGGCAGAGAGAGAGGGAAACAGAATCTGAAGGAGGTTCTAGGCTCTGAGCTGTCAGCACAGAGCCCAACGTGGGGCTCAAACTCACAAACCCATGAGATCATGACCTGAGCCGAAGTCGGATGCTTAACCGACTGAGCCACCCAGGCGCCCCGGGAATTTATATTTTTATTTCCATCTTCCCACATCACTCGAGTCTGGACAAAGGACATTAGTAAGAACAAGAGTTTTAAAACTAACCCAGTTTTTAATCCCAGTGTTACCACTTACTAGCTGCAAGAACATGGATGAGTGACTTCCCTAATTTTGAAAGACAGAAGTGTACCTGGAATAGGAAATGCATATGGACACGGTGAAGATGCCTTAAGACAGAACATGTAGGGCATCTAAGCGCCGTATCTGGAGCACAGAAGGCCAATCCGTGCCCATCATCTTCCCTGTCCTCTGGTGGGAG
Source organism: Cryptoprocta ferox (assembly GCA_028646485.1). Classification (NCBI taxonomy): domain Eukaryota; kingdom Metazoa; phylum Chordata; class Mammalia; order Carnivora; family Eupleridae; genus Cryptoprocta; species Cryptoprocta ferox. Next base: position 3,170,565 of record CM053570.1, read on the forward strand.
CCCAGATGCCTGGGAGCCCCTTCCTCTGTGAGAATATTTGAGCAGTGTTCCCCATTTTCCTTTTGAAGCAGATGAGAAAAGGGATGGGCTGGGGACAGGCAGGCCCCTTGACTAGCAGGCCAGCGAATCTCCATCCGTGGCCTGCACGCCACCTCTGCAAAGTTAGCTTCGGCCGCAGGGAAGTCAGGGCTGAGGATGCTGCTCCTCGTGGAATAAAGCGCAAATCATGAATTCAGATTCCTCGGAACCCGGAAGTTTTATGCAAGTCTGAAAGCCAGGCAATTACAAAGATAGAACCAAAGGCCATATATCAAGGAAGTATAAAGCGCCAGGGACCCTTTGTAAAACTTCAAGACTAAGTGGGCCCGGGGGTCCCACCACCTGAAGCAGATGAGCTCTAACAGACGTGCACACAAGGTGACCAGCACAGGGGCCGAGGAATGGACGAGGGTAGAGAAGATGCAATGAAAGAAGCATGACCTAATTTACAGAAAGCTGGTCCAGGTGTGGATCAGCGCGGCCAAGGAGTAACTAGTGATTAAGGCTCACCCGCCAGGCAGCATCACTGACTTTCCAGAAGATTAGAGAAAGGATGTAGGAGGAAGTGCATTCTGTTTGGAGGCAGAAACACAGAAGAGGGCTGTCACTGGTGCAATGACTTCGTGAACAAAGAAGGGGCCCAGGGACTGTCTCCTGTCAAAGACGCAATCGGATTATTCTACAAACACGGTACCCTGCAATGGCGACCCACGAGCGCTCTGGATCTGGTGCCGTTCCCCCTCATTGTTGGGGACCAGGGGTGCAGGAAGTACCGGACCACAAAGAAAACAGAGCCCCTCCTCGCAAGGCACTTATGTAACCAACACCGGAGCCAAGAAAAAACTAAACACCACCTCCAAGACAGCAGGTTAATAATGTTTAACCCTAGGAATCGTGACCGTGGATGGCTAGTTGGTTGTATAACCAGAATGTACCAAAAAGTAAATTATGTCTGTTTCATCAAGGCATGACGGGAAGAGACGGCAGGAGCCCAGCGTAACGTTCGACCTGAATGCCACTCGCTTTGCACTGAATGCCTTGCTGGTCTAGAAAACCCTTGGCACTCCGGCAAGGAGCCAGCGGCATTGCCAGGAAGCCTGAGCAGACATGTCCGCCCCTTGTGCCCGCGTGGAGAACGGGGCTCCTTCACCACCGTCGTGCGGCGTTGTGACGAGGGAGACGGACAAAACACTAGACTTCTGTCGGGAAAGCACGGTTGGTGGAGACGGTGAGACGTTAAGTCAGCAACTGGAGATGGGCCGAGAATTCCCTACAGCCATCAGCCCTGTCCAAGGGCCTCCTGGTGCCCTCCTCCTGCCCTGTGCCCACTTGTGTGCCCCAGAGCCTCCCGCATGCCATTCTTCCTACAGCACAGGGCGAACCCTACTGTGTCTCAGCTGGTACTGACAGACGTCTCTAGCAAGGAAGACATAAAGACATAAATCTTCCTTCAAAAACACATCACCTGGAGCAGATCCTATGTCTTTGCCGCAGATAAGGTCACCTGGATTCCTCCTTGAAAAAGCAAGACCTGGGGGTACCTGGGGGGCTCAGTCGGTTAAGCGGCCGACTTCGGCTCAGGTCATGATCTCACAGCTCGTGAGTTCAAGCCCCGAGTCGGGCTCTGTGCTGACAGCTCAGAGCCTGGAGCCTGCTTCGGATCCTGTGTCTCCCTCTCCCTCTCCCTCTCCCTCTCCCTCTCTCTCTCCCTCTCCCTCTCTCTCTCCCTCTCTCTCTCTGTCCCTCCCCTGCTTATGCTCTGACTCTCTCTCTAAAATAAACATTAAAAATTGTTTTTAAAAGGGAAAGAAAAAGTAAGACCTGTAGAAATTCAAATACTCGAGTGTATTCATTTCAAAGAATTAGTCTCAAAAGTAGAAGGATAAGCGGGGCCCTAAAATATGTATTTGCCGACTTGTCTTTCCCGCTGTCACAGCTACCACTTGGTCCTAGCCAGCGACGGATTTCAAATGCGGGAAAATTCATGAAGGGCATTCCATTGAGCACGGTGTGGAGGAGAGTGATCCCCGGCCCAGGGAGTAATTCTTATTTCTCATTTATGATAAGGAATGAATCGGCTTATCTCAAAGTTCATTTGGCCCCGCTGCCGCTAAATACCACCCCCCAAGCCCCAGGCACCACGAATGATACTTTGTCCTATATGGCAGGACTCTGGGCTGGAGGTCAAGGTCTTTCGTACTCGACTTGCTTGCCTAAGAGTTCCGCGAGCTGGGAGAGGGATGGAGTCAACAGTGTGCGGAAACACTGTGCTGTGGGGACAATTGCAGCAAAACTGATCAAACCTGAAAGTACCCAGACCCGCCGAGGGGCGGCTGGAACAGGGGTTAGCCCCCCAAGTTGGCATCTTGCTTCACAAGACCCCTTGACCTTGCATTTCTACCCCCTCCCTGTCTTCGTGTGTGCCAGCGTCCCCCTGTCCCCAGCCTGTCTCAGTCACTGCCTTCACCTCTTGCCCTCATCTTGTCAGGCTCTGAGAGTCATTTAAGAAACAGAATCCGGGGCACCTGGGTGACTCAGTCGGTGAAGTGTCTGACTCTTGATTTCGGCTCGGGTCACGATCTCACGGCTCATAGGATCGAGGCCCGCATCGGGCTGTGCGCTGACAGCTTGGACCCTGCTTGGGATTCTCTGTGCCTCCCTCTCTCTGTGCCCCTCCCCCACTCGCACACACGTGCTCTCTCATTCCCTCAGTTTCCAACATAAATAAATGAACACTAAAAACAAAAAGAGGGGCGCCTGGATAGCTCAGTCAGTTGAGCGGCCGACTTCGGCTCAGGTCATGATCTCCCAGTCCATGGGTTCAAGTCCCGCGTCGGGCTCTGTGCTGACAGCTCAGAGCCTGGAGCCTGCTTCAGATGTGTCTCCCTCGCTCTCTGCCCCTCCCCCACTTGTGCTCTGTCTCTGTCTCTCAGTAATAAATAAATGTAAATAAATAAAATAAAAAATAAAAACAGAAAGAAGAAGAAACAGAATCTACACCCCTTGCCCTGGCTCCGCATAATCCAGCCTTACCTCATTCCCCAGGGCCCCTCAGTGGACACCAAACTGCCTGGAGCACCTTCCTCACTCTGAGTACTTATTCACGGTAGCTCCCAAGTAAACATTCATTCCAAGTGAGGAATTCAAAACCTACCCATTTTCAAGGCTCGGTTCAAATTTTCAATTTAACACAAATCCCTTCCCAGCCACCACCGTCTGAAGGCATCACTCCATCATCCAAATTTCAAGTATCATTTATATAATTAACAAGTTATATTCAGTTCCTACTATGGGACAGACAGATACCAAGGCCCCAACAAGGTTAGACAGGGTCCTATCCTCACAGAGCCCACTAGTGCAGTGGGGAAGGACAGGAACATAATTACCCAGCAATGGCCATGCATGCTAGAATATTTAAAAGAAAACATTTTGCTGTTGTTATACATATTTATCAAGTTCCTACTAAGCGCCAAGCACCAGCCTAGCCTAGGTACCTGTTATGAGTTTGCATTTAATCCAAATGCTCCGTTCCACAAGGGGAAAAAAAAAGACTCTGAAAAGTTTAGTTGGTTTCCCATGGCTATTTGGATAAGCCAGAGAGCCTGGATTCAAATCCACTTGAGTCTGGGCTCCTTCCACCATCTCCCCAGCCTCCCAACCATGAGGCCTGTGCTGTGTTGGGGGGGGCACATATGCAGTTAGTCTGGACGGAGGAAGGCATGCAGGTAAAGAGCACGGGTGTGTTCGGGAATGGTGAATGGTACAGAAAGCCCAGAGAAAGGGGAGATGTTGAAAGGAGGAAGTGGGTCAGGTTAGACTGTGAGGCACCCTATGCTCAGTCCTGTAGATTATAAAAGAGCGTCAGTGTTTGTATCAGGTAAGGCTTAGAGCCTCGGAAGCTGGAGGCCATCTCAGACCAAGAGCAAACCCTGCGTTGTTACCATTGAATAGCCTAGTGGCAACCTTTCCTGTTTATCAACACTCCTTGCCACTACCCGGGCTCCTTCCCTCCCTGGGGTCATGCCCATCACAAAGGCGTCTGAAGAGCATCAGAACAGCAGCACCGAAGGCATGCGAGGCCCTGTATGCCTTCTCCCATCTGATCCTCCTACCACTAGAATGAGGCACTGTGGTGCCGCTGGATGGTGAACACAGAGCCTCAGAGAATGAGAACGTGTCTGCCATGCAGGTTGCCTGGGCTGATGCCCATGCTCTTCATGGCCACCAGACACTGGACAACGAGATTAAGAAAAGCTGGGCAGCCTTTCATGAAATGCCAAGGAAAGGAGTTGCCGAGATCTTGAGGAAACATGTCTAGTTGACCTTGCTCCTCAAACTCCTATGCAACAAATACGAAAATCAAACTCCTATGCAACAAATACAAAAATCAAACTCCTATGCAACAAATACAAAAATCAAACTCCTATGCAACAAATACAAAAATCAAACTCCTATGCAACAAATACAAAAATCAAACTCCTATGCAACAAATAAAAAATCAAACTCCTATGCAACAAATACAAAAATCAAACTCCTATGCAACAAATACAAAAATCAAACTCCTATGCAACAAATAAAAAATCAAACTCCTATGCAACAAATACAAAAATCAAACTCCTATGCAACAAATACAAAAATCA
>CM053570.1:3175743-3319504 GCA_028646485.1 Cryptoprocta ferox
GGGGAAAGCTCTCAGTTTTTCCCCATTGAGGATGATATTAGCTGTGGGCTTTTCATATATGGCATTTATGATGTTTAAGTTAGTTCCTTCTATCCCGACTTTCTCGAGGGTTTTTATTAAGAAAGGATGCTGTATTTTGTCAAATGCTTTTTCTGCATCTAGAGACAGGATTATATGGTTTTTATCTTTTCTTTCTTAATATGATGTATCACATTGATTGATTTGCGAATATTGAACCAGCCCTGCAGCCCAGGAATGAATCCCATTTGATCATGGTGGATAATTCTTTTTATGTGCTGTTGAATTTGATTTGCTAGTATCTTGTTGAGGATTTTTGCATCTGTATTCATCAAGGATATTGGCCTGTAGTTCTTTTTGCTGGGTCTCTGTCTGGTTTGGGAATCAGAGTGATGCTGGCTTCGTAGAATAAGTCCGGAAGTTTTCCTTCTATTTCTATTTTTTGGAATAGCTTGAGAGGAATAGGTATTAACTCTGATTTAAATGTCTGGTAGAATTCCCCAGGGAAGCCATCTGGCCCAGGGCTCTTATTTGTTGGGAGACATTTGAGAACTGATTGATTGAATTTCTTCACTGGTTATGGGTCTGTTCAGGTTTTCTATCTCTTCCTGTTTGAATTTTGGTAGTGTGTTTGAATTTTGCATGTGTGTTTAAGGAATTTTGCATGTGTGTTTAGGAATCTTCCTGTTTGAATTTTGCATGTGTGTTTAGGAATTTGTCCATTTCTTCTAGGCTGTCCAGTTTGTTGGCATATAACTTCTCATAGTATTCCCTGATAATTGCTTGTATTTGAGGGATTGGTTGTAACAAATCCATTTACATTTGTGATTTTGTCAATTTGGGTGCTCTCTTTTCTTTTTGAGAAGCCTGTCTAGAGGTTTATCAATTTTATTTTTTTTCAAAAAAACGAACTCTTGGTTTCATTGATCAACTGTTTTTTTTTTTTTTTTGTTTGTTTGTTTTGATTCTATATTGTTTATTTCTTCCTTGGTTTTTATTATTTGTCTTCTGCTGGGTTTGGGGTGTTCTTGATGCTCTGCTTCTAGTTCCTTTAGGTGCACTGTTAGATTTTGTATTTGCGCTTTTTCTAGTTTCGTGAAATAGGCCTGGATTGCAATATACTTTCCTCTTAGGACTGTCTTTGCTGCATCCCAAAGAGTTTGGATCGTTGTATTTTCATTTTCATTTGTTTCCATTATTTTTAAATTTCTTTTCTAATTGCCTGATTGGCCCATTCGCTCTTTAGTAGGGTGTTCTTTAACCTCCATGTTTTTGTGGAGGTTTTCCAGACTTTTTCCTGTGGTTGATTTCAAGTTTCATAGCATTGTGATCTGAAAGCGTGCATGGTATAATCTCAATTATTTTATATCTTGGAGAATGTACCATGTGCACTTGAGAAGAAAGTGAATTCCATAGCCTCATGATGTAGAGTTCTAAATAGATCTGTCAGATCCATCTGGTCCAATGTGTCATTCAGGTCCATTATTTCTTTAGGGATTTTCTGTCTGGTTGATAAGTGAAGTATTAGAGTCCCCTGCAATTAGCACATTCTTATCAATAATATTTATGTTAGAAATTAATTGTTTTATGTATTTCGGACTCCCGAATTTGGTGCATAGACATTTATAATTGTTAGCTCTTCCTGATGGATAGACCCTGTAATTATTATATAATGCCCTTCTTCATCTCTTGTTACTGCCTTTAATTTAAAGTCCAGTTTGTCTGATATAAGTATGGCTATTCTGGCTTTCTTTTGACTTCCAGTCGCCTGAAAGATACTTCTCCATCTCCTTACTTTCAAACTGAAGGTGTCTTCAGGTCTAAAATGAGTCTCTTGTAGACAGCAAATAGATGGATTTTTTTTTTTTAAATCCATTCTGCTACACTATGGCTTTTGATTGGAGCATTTAGCCCATTTACATTCAGTGTTATTGAAAAACATGGGTTTAGAGTCATTTTGTTCTCTGTAGTGTTCATGCTTGTAGTTGTGTCTCTGGTATCTTGTGTTCCTTGCAACATTTCCCTCATAGAGTCCCTGTTAGGATTTCTCATAGGGATGTTTTGGTGGTGAAGAATTCTTTCAATTTTCGTTTGTTTTGGAAAACCTTTATCTCTCCTATTCTGAATGACAGGCTTGCTGGATAAAGGATTCTTGGCTGCATATTTTTTCTGTTCATCACATTGAAGATTTCCTGCCATTCCTTTCTGGCCTGCCAAGTTTCATTAGAAAGGTCTGTAACCACTCTGATAGGTTTCCCTTTGTATGTCAGGGCCCTTTTATCCCCTAGCTGCTTTCAGAATTCTCTCTTCTTCAGGAATTCCTATGATACGGATATTGTTCCATTTGATTGTATCACTCAGTTCTTGAATTCTCCTTTCATGCTCCTGGATCAATTTATCTCTCTGTCTTGGCCTCCTCTTTGTCTATAATTGTGTCTTCTAATTCACCTATTCTCCTCTCTGCCTCTTCAATCCATGCAGTGGCTGCCTCCATTTTATTACGTACCTCATTTATAGCATTTTTTAATTTGTCACAACTATTTTTAAGGTCCATAGTCTTTGTAGCAATAGTTTCTCTGATGTCTTCCATGCCTTTTTCAAGCCCAGCGATTAATTTTATGACAATTGTTCTAAATTCTTGCTCAGTTATGTTGCTTTTATCTGTTTTGAGCAATTCTGTAGCTGTGATTTCTTCCTGGAATTTCTTTAGAGGAGAGTTTTTCCATGTCGTCATTTTGGCTGGCTGTCTCTTGTCAGTTTTAAAAACTTGTTATGCACTCTGCACCTGTGAGTATTGCTATATTAAAGGAAGCTCATTGACTGTCCAGGGCCTGTCCGTTTAGCAAGTGTTCTTTTAATGGTGTCCCTTGGTCTTGTTGTGCCTTTGGTTATTTTATTTCCCTACTCGTATTGAAATTTGGGACTCTCCACCATGTGTACTTTCGCTTGTTTCTTGAGGTAGACCTATGAGGCTGTCTTAGAGCGGACTCTGTCTCTTTTCCTCCCAGACTCTTGCAGTTCAGTGTCTTATGGCTTCAGTTCTTCCTGGTTTTAGAAATGTGGGCTGGCGAAAAAGTACGGAGTTCCCTACTTCTCCACCATCTTGCCAGGATCTCTGATTGGAGCATTTAGACCATTTACATTTAAAGTAATTATTGGTAGGCATGTACCTATTGATATTTTGTTGTTTGCTTTCTGGCCAGTTTTGTAGCTCTTCCGTTCCTTTCTTCTGTACTCTTCCCTTGTGATTAATGACTTTATTTAGTGTTATGCTTGGATTCCTTTCTTATTTTTTATGTATCAATGATAGGTTTTTGGCTTATGGTTACCATGAAGTTCCTACATAACATCCCAAGTAAATAGTAGTGTATATTAAGTTGATGGTCACTTAAATTCAAATATATTCTAAAAGCACTACATGTTTATTCCCTCCCCTCCACATTTAATGCATGTCTTTGACACATCTTTTTATTTTGTAAATTCCTTAACTATGTTTTTAAAGATATAATTGATTTTACTACTTTTGTGTTTCAACTATAAGGGACTGACTGTAGGTTTGCTGTTATTGGTGAAATGTTTTCCTTTCATAATTTTCTTCTAGTTATGGCCTTTTCTGCTTAGAGAAGGCCCTTCAACATTTCTTATAAGGCTAATTTAAGGGTTGTGATTTCTTTAGCTTTTGTATGGGAAACACTCTCTGCTTCAATTCTGAAAATAATCTTGGTTGGTAGAACATTCTTGCATGTAGGTTTTTTCCTTTCAGCTCTTTGTAGGCCCAAGGGGGAGTGGCATCTAGCTCAAAGTTTCTACTGAAAAAATCAGCTGAGAGCCTTATGGCATTCCCCTGGTATGTAGCTAGCTGCCTTTAAGATTCTCTAATCTTTGAGATTTAAATTATTATGGGTCTTGGTGTTCCTCCTGGACCTGAATGTCTCCCCAGGTTAGAGAGGCTTTCAAGCTATTATTTCTTCAAGTAAACTTTCCGTCCCTTTCTGAGAGGAATGACATGAATGTTACCAGGCTTGATATTTTCCCAGATTCCTTAGCCTAACCTCAATTTTTTTTTTCCTTTTTGTGCTTCAGTTTGGGTGCTTTCCACATTACCTGTCTTTCCAGATCACTGATCTATTTTTCTTTATCATCTGTTGATTCCCTCTAGTGTCTTTTTTCAGTTATCATAAGAAAAATCAGAGAATATATTTTCTCTAAGTTCTGCATTCACCTACTCATTAGGTTGATTGCTCATCTCCATTTTGTTCAGTTCTTTTTCTTAGGTTTTGTCTTCTTGTATCTGGAGTGTATTTCTTGGGCTCCTCATTTTCTTTGACTTTTGTTATTTGTTTCTATGAATTAGGCCAAAACAGCTACCTCTCTGTCTTAAAGGAGTGGCCTTGTGTAGAAATGTCCCCAGTGCAGACTGTGTGTGGCTGGTGGCATAGCTGGAGCAGGCCTGGGCTGGGGGTGCTTTGTGTCCTGGCGCGACAGCTGGAGCTGTAGTGGGCAAAGGCCCCAGGGCTTGCTGAGGTGCCAGCATGGCTAGAGGGCCTGGGCCTGTCTGCACTGTCCAGGTGGAGATGAGATGTAAACAATGGTGCTTGCCAGTAGGTGTGACTCTGGAAAGTTTCAGCAGTTTCCCTACCATTTGGTGGGTGCTCTTGGGTTAGTAAATTGGTTCCCTTCAATTAGTCTAGTTGCTCTTTAAACTGCTACTTCTTGGCTGGGCCCCAGGTCTGGGGAATCTATGTGCAGGCCCCTCAGCACTGTCTCTCCCAAGGGCAGTTTGTAGCTTTGAGGGTGCGGTTTTCATTATGACTGTGTCTCCATGTCTCCTGCCATTCTTTATGTGGTCTCTCTGCCCTTTGTTGTGCAGAAGTTCAATCAGCCCTCAGTTCTTCAGGAAGAATTGCTCTGTATGTAGGTGTAGATTTGGTGTCCGTGGGAGGTGGGGAGTTCAGTCTTGTGCTGTCATCTTGGACCTCTCCAATGGTACTCATTTGAGTATGGAAGTTGAAGTTTTGAGAAGCAGAAAAGCATCAGAGCACCTTTCTTCTTAACTGTCTTGTCAAACCCCTCTCTCCTCTGAAGGGAAGCCAATTGAACCTTCCCGTATCTGTGTCTGGAAGGGATAATTCAGAACCTCTTTTTCACAGGTACAGAAGGGCAGCCCTGCTGAACTGGCAGGGCTGGAGGATGAGGATGTCATCATCGAAGTGAACGGAGGGAAGGTGCTGGAAGAACCATATGAGGAAGTGGTAGACAGGATCCAGAACAGTGGGAAGAATGTCACACTTTTAGTCTGTGGAAAGAAGGCCTATGATTATTTCCAGGCTAAGAAAATCCCTATTGTTTCCTCTATGGCTGATCCACTGGATGGACCCAAAGGAGGAGCTTTGGCGGAACCAGAGCACGACTCACAGGTGGCAAAAGAACGAGTGAGTGGAAATATGTTTATCATACCCTGGTAGGTTAGATCGCCAAAAGAAAGTCCTTAATAAGTACATCTCAGGTCTATGTTTACCACAGATCTCCGAGAATACAAGAAAATTACTATGTAGTGATAAGTCATTTTGGTGGAGAAGAAGTGTTTCATAGCATGGAGTTGACAGTAACTGTCCAGAGAAGATGAAAGTTTATCAAAATTGTAATGGACCCACCAGCAGACTAGCTATGTACACATTCCGGTTCTATCACTTAACATCCTTGGGCAAATGGATTTATTCTCTTTGCCTCACTTTCCCCACCTGTAAAACAAGGAGGATTTGTAGGATTGTTATCAGGATTATTAGGACTATTAAAGTATTTCCAACAGGGCCTGGGTTAATGGTAAGCATGAAAATGGATGGTGGTGTTTAGAGAACATGTTGTTTTTAAGGTAACTGGTGTATATTATTGCTAGGGAGGAATAAGCATTATTCTGTATTTGGATTAAAGTTCTTGATAAGTCTTCTTTCTTCTTTCTGTTACCTTTAATTCTACTCAATTTATACTACCAATAATTAATTGTAAATAAAGTGCTATTTGTTAGTGAATGCACACTCCATCTGGGGTGCTATGATAAAAGACCATACACTGGGTGGCTTGACAAACAACACATATTTCTCACAGTTCTGAAGGCTGGCAAGTCCAAGATCAGGGCACTGGCAGCTTTGGGGTCCGAAGGAGGCCCTCTTCCAGGTTGCAAACTGCCAACTTCTTGCTATGTCCTCACATGGTAGAAGGGGATAGGGAGGTCTCGGAAGGCCTCTTGTATAAGACATTAAACCCAATCACAAGGTCTCTGCCCTCATGACTTAATCGCTTCCCAAAGGTCCTACCTCCTACTATCATCACCTGATCTTAGGATTAGTATTTCAGTAAATGAATTTTGGAGACATACATTCAGACCACAACACACATAATAGCCATTGACCTTGCGTTCTTGATTGCTTAGCAAAGAAAGCATTCTAGTTGTCTTTAAAAAGTTCAGTCATAGCTCTACAGCAAGTCAATTACAGAACTATGCTAGCTTTATAGAAAATATATGTAGGCATTAAGAAATTGGTGTCAGACAGCAAGCTGGAAACAAAGCCAAGTGTAAAATTCAGGTTACCTGGCTTATAGCGAGTGACTCTACTCCCTGCCTTAAGTCACGCAACTGGTGACATTCACACTCACACTTACAGATCTTTTCTTTTGCACAGGCGCACAGTACAGCCTCCCATTCTTCTTCCAATTCTGAAGACACAGAGATGTGATGAGAGCAAATAACGGCTTTGGCTGGTGGCTGTTTCTGGGTGTTCAGGAAGAATCCTTTCCCAAGGAACGAGCTGCCACCCATTAACTGTCTCAGGTGGAGAAGAACTCCTCTGGGAACCAGGTCATCATAGGTCTTGGCGGTGGATATTGCACTAGATGGCTTATTTATGGTTAACTTTAGGCAGGAACCAGACTCAAGTGATTTCCTTCAAGCTTCAACTTAACTACATTTCTTTGTATGATGGTATCTCTTAATTCTAGAGGCTCCCGGAGCACCAAAAATGATTCAGAAATCTGTACATATGAGAGTTACTATAGTATCTGAGCAGATAAGCCTATTAAAATTATGGTTTTGTAAGAATGCTTTGGCTGCTAAAACAGATGCCATTAAGAATGCCGTTAGAGTATTCTCGAGTCTTCCCTGTTAGCTGATAAAACCTTAACAGTGCTTTTGTTTTTGGTAAACTTGTTTTTATGCTTTCATCTTCATTTTGCCTCTGGAAGTCCAAAACACAAACAATAAAATTCAGAATGAGATCTTAAAGGCTCCTTGGTAGTAAAATTCCAGATTTCCTTAAAGTGCATTTCTGAATGTTCTATAAACTTTCCAACATTTATGGAGAAATTTCCTTTCACAGATGGAGAAAGTAGGGGCTGGAATAGGAAAACTTATTCCAGTTAACAATTATTCATTGTTTTACCCCACAGCAAGAGGGGGCAGATGGAAAGAAAAAAATCATCACCAAACAATGTACAGTAATTCACACTCAAATTCAATAAAAGATGATATACCTGACTTCTCTTGGTAGAATCTATTTTAGTGGCACATCATCCCGTCCCCAGACAAGAAGAACAGATAACCTGTTGGTTATTTTTATGGGGCAGGGTAGGCTGGGGGAATGCCAACTCATATTAGATCACACAACTGCTATTGATAAAATGAAGCTAAGGCCAAAGGGTTACAATCTGATTTTAATGATTGTCAGTCTTAAGGGAAAGCCATCACCTCCTCCATGTGAGCCTTGACAGAAATCCTGTGTGTGTGGCCCAGCCACCTCAGACTTCCCCTTACCCGACAGTTCCCATGTGTTCTCTCCAACCTAGTTTCTTGGCTCTTTCCCACTCCTCTTCCGCCGTTGCTGCATCAGCCTCAAACCCACACGGGATGCTGCTGAGTGCTGGCCTGAGTTTACTTCACGCTCTTGTGTCCCAGCTAATGCTACACGATCACAGTATCATCTGAGGAGGAAGGCAGAAGCGAGGTAGAATCTGCTACCTCAGTGTTTTGGTTGTTTAAAAAATGTTTGTTAGGCCCTGGTCCCCTCCATTTTTTCTCTTCTGACACTACTGGCCTGTAGCAGTCTGTGAGAGGCAAGAGTTCAAGGTGTCATGGGCTTCTCTGGCGCCTGTTTGTGAGCCAAATAGAGGAACAGAATGCTGGAGAGGGCACTGACCAGGAAGATCACATCAAACCAACGGTGATAGAAGTTGAACTGTAGCTCCCCGAGGACCTCGGTGATGATCGTACGATATTCGAGAGGCATGCTCATCCGAATCAACAGCACAGAGGAGACAAAGTACATGCCCTAGAAGTGAAACAAATTCACCCAGAAGTCACTTCGGGTGTGGTCGGGGACCAAAGGGAATTGTTAAAATATTTAGAAGTAGGAAAACGCTTCTGGCAATTTTACAGTTGTAAGCATAAAGCTAGTTCGTGAAACTTACCATTATCTGTGCTAACAGCAGGACAATGACGTTGGAGGACTTACTGCTGGAGATGGCGTAAAAGAACTGCCAAGAAAGGGAGAGGAGTTTATGCAGTACTTGTGTCAAGAACATTAAGTAGCATGATTAACAATTAAAAACGTCTCTTCTGGGGCGCCTGGGTGACTCAGTCGGTTACATGTCTGACTTTGGCTCAGGTCATGATCTCATAGTTCGTGGGTCTGAGCCCCGCGTCGGGCTCTGTGCTGACAGCTTGGAGCCTGGGGCTTTGCATTCTGTGCCCCCCTCTCTCTCTGCCTCTCCCCTGCTCGCGCTCTGTCTCGCAAAAATGAATAAACGTTAAAAAAAAAAAAAAGGTCTCTTCCACACAGCAATCCTGTATGGAAGAGTTGACACAGTTAATGCTATGACGAAGAGGAACAGACTGCTGGAAAAGGGTCCAGCTAGGTTGTGCCCAGAGGGATAGTTGGTAGTTTTAAGAATTACATTATGGCACGAAGGGGTTCCAGTTGCTGTCAAGTTTTTCAGAAACTATGTGATACATATGACTTTCATATCACTATGACCTATTAAAACAAATCACTCTGGGCCACTCCAAGCCCTTATAATTACTATTAGGCTCCTGAGCTCTTTCCAAAATTGTGCTAGATGCCTGGAGATCCCTTCTCCTCCCCTCCCAACCTCTTCACTTCTTTCATTCAAACAACTCTTGGATCTTGAGCTCCCCACCTCTCCTCTAAGAGAAAATTTACCTTCTGCCTCCATAAAGCCTTCCTGTGTTGATCGGAAAATAGCCAAACATTCCGCTTCTCCTACTTGCCTGTCCTCCTTACAAGGGACCCTCACTGCTATTCCAACCTCAAACACCTGTCTTCTTCATCCACTCGAAGTATCCCTGGAGTACCTACCATGGGCCGGTTTCTGATCCCAGATGCTGGCGCCGTATCAGTGAGCAAAACAAACCCTGACCTCATTCTACGACCTTTGGTAAATGTACTCATCTGATGGGCGGAGGCTGTAAATCTGACTATTTGTGACTGTTGTTTAAGATCTTGGAAGGCAGAAATCTTAATTAGGTAAAATTATCTCGTGGTGCCACATGTAACTAAGTAATGAGTAATTTGGACTCAGTGATACAACATACCTTGGTGAGAGTGATCAGCAGTCCTCGGATAGATGTGACAATGATGATTCCAACCAGAATGAAGGAAATGTGTTGAGACCAGAACTTCACCTGCCACCAGAGACAGAAGGAAAAGTGTCTGTGAAATCTCTGCTGAGGGACACGTGAAGGGTATTCTTCTGATGTATCCCTATCGCTTATGTGACGGGAAGAGGGAACTTCAGTAGGCCCTACCCGATTTAAATTAAAAAACAAAAAAAAGGTTTTAGGGAGGGAAGAAAGTTAGTAAGGTGCAGCTACAACACCTAGGAAGATGGATGTGCATAGCTTTTTTTTTTTTTTTTTTTAATGTTCATTTATTTAAGAGAGAGAGAAGGAGCATGAGACAGGGAGAGAGGCAGAGAGGGAGACAGAGAATCTCAAGCAGGGTCTGCACTGTCAGTGCAGAGCCCGAACTCACCAACCACGAGATCATGACCTGAGCTGAAATTAAGAGTCAGACGCTTAACTGACTGAGCCACCCAGGCGCCCCTGCAGTGGATATCTTAGTAAGAGAACTTAATCAAGAGAGGCCGGAAGCAAGCAAGTGCAGTGCAGTGATGACAATAACAGTAGTGAATTAGAAGAAACAGAGATGGAGCTAATGACACGGTTTCAATGTATTAAGTGAAAAGCATGAATTAAAAGGAAATTAAATAGCAGCTAAATTATTTTTAACATCTGTGAATGACGGTTCCCTCATCACCCATAACTTTAAGAAATTATTCTTTTTATAATAAAAGAATATGTAAACATTCTCAGCTACCGTCTAGAAAATAATTGACCTTCACTGGAATTACACGATGACACCTTTTTCTCTTCTTGGATTGCTTCACAGTGGAAGGCAGCTCTGGAACCCTGTGCTTGATTCGGGTCTGAAAAGCATCTGCAGGGGGACTGCTATTGCTAACAGCTAAGGGTGTTATTCAGCATTCTGCAACGTGGAGCATGTAGATGAATTGTAGATTAAATATACACACACACGGCAACTAAATAGCCTCACAAAGCACTGACAAGGAACACTTCTAGTAATTGAGCCCAGTAAAAAAGTTAAAAGAGGAAAAGAAAACACATACGTAACAACAGTGAGGCATATTTTATGGTGTAATTTATAAACTACTTGGAGGAAAGATACCATGTTCCTTCATGTGAAAAAGTTTACGCCATTGATTCATCATCAAAAAACATGTGTTTTGAGTTGTTTCTCAAGGACGAGAGCTCAATTTGCTCTGGTCATTTTCATTTTATCCAGCTACTAGGAGCATGTCCAGCTGAGAAGGATGGCTGGGGGCAGCCTGCAGTCTGTCACTAGAGTCCTAGCCCAGCTACATGGCCCTCATAGGGACTAAGAGCATGACTCTGGTCTTAGTACCAAAGTGCTAATCAGCTAGAATCATCGGATTTGGAAAATACACTGTTCTATAAATAAAGACAGAAAACAAATCAGGACAAGAGTGTTTAACGATAATGGTATTATAAAACAGGTAGAAAGAGGATTAAAACTGCACGGGTTATACTTACCATCTTTAGCTCAAAGTCCACCTTAATTAATTGATAATTTTTTACAGCAGACATAATTTCACTTTAATGTGGAACACTAATTAGTAGTTAATTTTCTACTAGAGGAATCAAAGGTGAGTTTGGGATTTGAAGATCTCATCATATATCACAGAGAGAAGTATGCAGTATTTGGTGGGGGAGAAACTGGCGAGGGGTCACTGGCTACAGAAAAGCAGAAGATGAACTGTAGAAATAATCAGCTTCTAAGTCAGTAATAAGTACCAGCCATCGCTTATGGTTTTATGCCCTTTACAAACTGGCCATAGGAATATGTCAAAAAACAGAGGAGAATGGGAAGAACAAAAACAGAATTAATCCTTACATCAAATTGGATCCCCAGATAATTCACAGTGATCTCAATGCCTCTTGTGACAGGATCAGTTTTCCCAACTCGATCAAAAACGATATTAATGGTTGCCTGCAAAGACACAGACCTTTATATTAGAGCATCTCAACAATCACTATTTCAAAAAGTGACTCAAAATAATGAATTAATCATATAATGTACCTTACAGGTAGATGTCCTTAAAAATGCAATTCTACTCTCAATCTAAATCACATATAAAACATCTATTATAGTTATTCACATATAAGCAAACAAAAGCCCTTATGTACCCTATCTTTTCTACAAAGAATAAAGAGAGAAAAGGCTATGGCATATATACCTTTGGTTGACATAAGTCAGAAAGGTAACATTCTGGTAGATACAGTTAGAGTAAAAGAATAAAGGAATTCCAGGGTCTGGTTATTTTCTGAATGCTCTAAGAGCAATCACTAAAATAATGACAAGAGAACTATAGCTAACAAGCCAACAAGAGATCAGATGGAATTATGAAAAATATCCAATTAATCCAAAAGAAGGCAGAAAAAAAGAAAAAATGGAAAAGAGACTAGATGGGGCAAATAAAAAACATAACAACAACATGGTTGTTTTCAACCCAACCATATGAATAATCACATTAAATGTAAATGGTCTAAACCCGAGTTGGCAAACTCTGGCACTGTAGTGATAGTAGCCACAGATGGTATGTAGATGAATGGGTGTGGCTGTCTTTCCAGTAAAACTTTCTTTACAAAGGCAGGTGGTGGCTGGATTTGATCTGTGAGCTGTGGATGGCCGACTCCTGGTCTAAACATGCCAATTAAATGGCAGAGACTATAAGATTGGATAAAAAAGCAAGACCCAACTCTATGTTGTTTACAAAAATCCACTTTAAATATAAAAATACAAATAGGTTAAAAGTAAAAAATGAAGGAAGATATATTATGCTAACACTAATCAAGAGAAAGTTGGAAGGTCTGTATTAACATCAAAGTAGATTTCATAGCAGAAAATACTGCCAGGTATTAAAAGGGTCCTTTCAGAACGATAAAAGGATCATTTCAATAAGGGATTCAAAATGACCCTAAAGGTGTATGTACCAAATAAAGGAACTGTAAAGTACATGGAGCAGAGGTATCAGGAAGATGGTCGAGTAGGATACGGAGCTCACTGTGTCTCAAACACATCAAGAAAACAGCCATATCTGTGCCACTAACTCTACTCTGAAAACCACTTGAAGACTGGCAGAACAGACTGTCCACAGTTAACTGTTGAGAGGCCACACTGAAAAGGGTAGGAGGGGCTGAGACATGGTGGGAAACCAACCCTCGCCTGCCTGCGAGACCAACCACAAACAGGAGGGACACCACAAGCACAGAGAAGCAAGAGGATCAGACCCCACACCAAGCATCCCAGGCAGTGGGATGAGGAATTCTGGTGATATGTGGCTTTGAAAACCAGTGGGGCTTAGCTTTGGGAGCTTTTAAAATCAGCAGGGCTTAACTCCAAGTACTTTAAAAATTAGCAAGGCTTAACTCTGGAAGAGCCAAAAGTTGATAGGAAATGAAGTCCCTGCCCTTGAAGAGCTAGAATAAATAACTTGGCCCGAGAGACAGCAAAGCAGCAGCGGTCTGAAAAGTGCCTGGGGTATATGTGAAGAATATTCATTTATTAATCTCCATATGTGCTGGAGGGGCAGGGAGACTTCAAGAACAAAGCTGGGCACCATTTCTCTTCTCCTCCCCCAGCCTAGATAGCCGGACACCTGTGGGTACCAGTGCTAATACCCTCTACCTATCTTGCTAGTACCAGGTGCTCTGACCCCATGTTCACCTGGGGACCTGCCTGCCTCAGCAGGTGGCCCTCCAAAACAGCTCCTGCCCCACCCATACGCAGCCTTAGCAGGGACCAGCACCACTTCAAAGTGACTGCCACCTTAGGGAGAGGGAGAGCACAGTTCTCGCAGCTGAGCCTCTTAGTTGGCTGTGCAGGGACCAAACCCTGCCCAGTGTGCCCAGAGCAGGCAGGGCAGATCACTGCAGCCAACTGGGCTGAAGGCAAATGCAACTCAGCCACAACAGCAAGGCATATGTTTCCCACATAGGAGACATCCTTGGAGCATCTGGTTCTGGTGACCAGGGACACTGCACTACTGGGGACCACTTGATCTCTTCTACACAAGGCGATTACTAACAAGACTAGGAGTCATAACTGGCCCCCAATACACAGAAACAAACAGAGAGCTAGATAAAATGAGGAGACAGAGGAACATGTCCCAAATGATAGTGCAGGACAAAATCACAGCAAAAGAGCTAATTGAACTGAGATAGGCAATATGCCTGGATAAAGAATTCAAAGCAATGGTCATAAAGATACTCACTGGACTTGAGAAAATGGATGAACTCAATGAGAACTTCAACAAAAATATAAAAAAAACCCTAGAGATTAAGAGTTCAATTAATTGAAATAAAAAAAAACACTCTAGAGGGAAGGGCAGATGAGAGGATGCAGAAGGGATCAGCAAGCTGGAAGGCAGGGTAATGGAAGCAGGGTAAAGCTGAACAGCAAAAAGAAAAAAAGTAAAAAATGAGAAAAGGTTAAAGGAACTCAGCAACACCACCAAGTGTAGTAACATTCATATTATAGGGATCCCATAAGGAGAGGAGAGAAAGAAGGGGGCAGAAACGTCTTTGAAGAAACAATAGCTGAAAACTTGTCTAATCTGGGGAAGGAAACAGATATCCGAATCTGGAAAGCACAGAGAGCCCCTAAGATTATTAACCCAAAGAGGTCCACGCCAAGATAGGTAATAATGAAAATGGTGGAAAGTAATGATAAAGCAAGAAGTTTAAAAGCAGCAAGAGACAAATAAAACTGGTTACTACAAGGGGAACCCTATAAAGCTATTAGTTGATTTTTCACCAGAAACTTTGTAGGTCAGAAGGGAGAGGCATGATATATTCAAAGTCCTGAAAGGAAGACTTGCAACCAAGAATACTCTACAAGCAAGGTTATCATTCAGAATAAAAAAGTTTCCCAGACAGAAGTTCAAGAATTAAATCATCACTAAACCAGGCTTACAAGAAATGTCAAAGGGAATTCTTTTTTTTTTTTCTTTTATAGTTTATTGTCAAGTTGGTTTCCATATAACACTCAGTGGGGAATTCTTTGGGTGGAAAGAAAAGGCCATAATTAGAAGGAAATTATGAAAGGAAAAAATTTCACAGGGAAAAGCCAACATAAAATAGACATAGTAGAGGGGTGCCTGGGTGGCTTATTTGGTTGAGCATCCAACTCTTGATCTCAGCTCAGGTCATGATCTCACATTCATGGGACTGAGCTCTGCATTGGGCTCTGAGCTGACAACGCAAAGTGTGCTTGGGATTCTCTCCCCAACCCCCCACCGCTTCTCCCCTGCCCATCCATGTGCACTCTCTCAAAATAAATAAATAAACTTAAAAAAAATACACATTATAAAGCCAGGATGGAACAAAAGTAGTAAAATCAATTATATCTACAAAAACCAGTCAAGGAATATACAAAATAAAGAGATGTAAAATATGACATCATCTACATAAAATGTGGAGGGGGAATAAAAATGTAGTACTTCCAGAGTGTGTTTGAACTTAAGCTCGAACTTATGTTTGATCAACTTTACAGGCTACTGTACACTTAAGATGTTATATATAAGCCTAATGCCAATCACAAATCAAAATTCTACAATAGATACACAAAAAGTAAAAAGAAAGGAATCCAAGCAGAACACTAAAGAAAACCATCAAACCACAAGGGAAGAGAGTAACAGAAGAAGAAAAGAACAGAGTACTACAAAAACAACCAGAAAACAACGAACAAAATGGCAATAAGTATGTTAACTATCAATATTTATTTATTAATCTAATTTGAGAGAGAGACAGAAAGAGCACACACATGAATGGGGGAGAGGAGCGGAGGAAGAGAAGAGAGAGATTAAGCAGGCTCTACACTCAGCGCAGAGCCCAATGTGGGCTGGGATCATGACCTGAGCTGAAATCAAGAGTCTGACATGCAACTGAGTGACTGAGCCACTCAGGCGCCCCTCAATAATTACTTTGAATGTAAATGGTCTAAATGCTCCAATCAAAAGACAGAGGGTGACTGGATGGATAAAAAAGCAAGACCCATCTATATGCTCCTTTAAGAGACTCACTTCAGACCTAAAGACACATACAGACTGGACATGAAGGGCTGGAAAAAATGCACCATGCAAAAGGCAGGACAAAAAGGTAGGGTAGTTATACTTGCATTAGATAAAGTAGGCTTCAAAACAAAGACTATAGCAAGAGACAAAGAAGGGCACTACATAATGATAAAGGGATCAATCAAACAAGAGGATATAACAACTAAATATCTATGCCCTCAACATAGGAGCACCTAAATACATAAATAATAGCAGACATAAATAATATAAAATATGATTTTATATTTATAATAATATAAAATAAACAGACATAAAGTGAGAAATTGACAATAATACACAAATAGGTAACTGTAACTAACACTTACATCAATGTAGATTATCCAGACAGAAATCACTAAGGAAACAGTGGCTCTGAACATATTAGACCAAATGGACTTAAAAGATATATATTGAACATTCTATCCAAAAACCACTGAAATCACATTCTTTTCAAGTACACACTGAACATTCCCCGGGATAGATAACATGTTAGGCCACAAAACAAGTCTCAATAAATTTAAGAAGACTGAAATCATATCATGCATCTTTTCCAACCACAATGATATGAAATTAAAAATCAATCACAAGAAAAAATCTAAACAGAATACCCACACACGGAGGCTAAATAGCATGCTACTATACAATGAATGGGTCAACCAAGGAATCAAGGAGGAAATCAAAAAATACATGGAGACAAATGACAATGAAAACACAATGGTTGAAAGCCTTTGAGATGCAGTAAAAGCCATTCTAAGAGGGAATTTCATAGCAATACAGGCCTAACTCAAGAAATAAAAAAGTCTAAAGCAACCTAATCTTACACCTAAAGGAACTAGACTTTGAAAGAACAAAGCCCAAAGCTAGGAGAGGCAAGGGTGCAATAAAGATTAGAGCAGAAATAAATGAAATAGAGAAAAAAAAATCAGTGAAACCAGAACCGGTTTCTTTGAAAAGATCAACAAAATGGATAAACCTTTAGCCAGACTCATCAAGAGAGAAGACTCAAATAAAATCAGAAATAAAGGAGGAGAAATAATAATAGACATCACAGAAATACAAAGAGACTATTACGGAAAACTATGCCAGCAAACTGGACAACCTAGAAAAAATGGATAAATTCCTAGAAACGTATAATCTCCCAAAACTGAATCAGGAAGAAACAGAAAATCTAAACAGAGTAATTACTAGTAATGAAATTCAATTAGGAATAAAAAAATAAAACCCCAAACACAAGTTCAGGATCAGACGGCTTCACAGGTGAATTCTACCAAACATTTACAAAGACTTAACACCAAAGAGGTGAAAAACTATAAAGCACTGATGAAAAAAAAGTGAAGATGAATCAAACAAATGGAAAGATATTCCATGCTTGTTGTACACCTTAAACTAATGTAACATTGTCTGTCAAGTCTACAGAAAGAAAGAAAGACCTATTCTTCTCAAACGATTTCAAAAAATAGAAGAGGAAGGAAACTTCTATATTCATTCTGTGAGGCCAGCATTTCCCTGAAACCAAAACCAGACAGATACTACACACACACACACACACACACACACACACACACACACACACAAAAAGCTACAGGCCAATATTTCTGATGTACATAGATGCAAAATTCCTTAACAAAATGTAGCAAACTGAATCCCACAATACACTAAAAAAATTGTTCACCATGATCAAGCAGAATTTATTCCAGGAATACCAGGTGATTCAATATTTGCAAATCAAACATGATAAACCACATCAACAAAGTAAAGGATAAAAACCATATGCTCATCTCAATAGATGCAGTAAAAGCATTTGAGAAAATACAACATCCATTCATGATAAAGTGGTTTTAGAGGGAACAAAGTGGGTTTAGAGGTACAAACATCAGCCTACTAAAGGCCATATATGAAAAATGTACACCTAATACCATACTCAGTGGTGAAAAACAGAGCTTTTCCTCTAAGACTGGGAAGAAGACAAGGATGTCCACTCTCACCACTTTTATTCAACATTAATATCAGAAGTCTTAGTTCCTGCAGTCAGATAAGAAAAAGAAATGAAAAACATTCAGAACAATAAGGAAGAAGTTAAACTGATTGCAGATGCCCTGTTAATATATATAGAAAACCTAGAGACTCCATCAAAAACTATTAGAACTTATAAATAAATTCAGTAAAGTTGCAGGTACAAAATTAATACACAGAATTGACTCCGTTTCTATACCCTAATAATGAAAGAGAAAAGAGAAATTAAGAAAACAATCCCACTTACAACTGCACCAAAAAGATAATCTGAGAATAAACTTAAACAAGGTGAAAGACCTGTAGTCTGAAAACTATAAAATACTGATGAAAGAAATTGAAGGCAACAACAACAAAAAAAAGGAAAGTTATTCGGTGCTCATGGACTGGAAGAATTAGTATTGTTGAAATGTCCATGCCACTCATAGCAATCTACAAATTCAAGCAATCCCTATCTAAATACCAAGCGTATTTTTCACAGAACCAGAACGAATAACCCTAACATTTGTATGGAACCACAGAAGACCCTGAACAGCCAAAGCAATCGTGAAAAAGAACAAAGCTGGTCTCACAATCATGGAGTGCAAGATATGCTACTAAGCTGAAGTAATCAAAACAGTATGGTAATGGCACATCAACAGACACATAGATCAATGGAGATAGAGAGCCCAGAAACAAACCCATGCTTATATGGTCAATTAATCTATGACAAAGGAGGCAAGAATATACAGTGGGGAAAAGACAGTCTTCAATAAATGGTGCTGGGAAAACTGGACAGCTATATGCAAAAGAATGGAACTGGACCACTTTCTTACACTACACACAAAAATAAACTAAAAATGGATTACAAATCTAAATATGAGGTCTGAAACCATAAAACTCCTAGAAGAAAACATAGGCAGTAATTACTCTGACATTGGCCATAGCAACATTTTTGTAAATATGTCTCATAAGGCAAGAGAAACAAAAGCAAACATTAACTACTAGGACTACACTAAAGTAAAAAGCTTTTGCACAGTGAAGGAAACCATCAACAAAAGGAAAAAGTGACCTACTGAACGGGAAAAGGTATTTGCAAATGACATAACTGATAAGGGACATCCAAAATATATAAAGGACTTTGCAACTCAACACCCAAAAACACAAACAATCCATTTAAAAAATGGGCAGAGGAACTGAAAAGACATTTTTCCAAAGAAGACAAACCGATGGGCAACAGGCACTTGAAAAGTTGTTCAACGTCACTAGTCATCAGGGAAATGCAAATCAAAATCACGATAAGACATCACCTTACACCTGGTAGAATGCCTAGAATGAAAAAAGACAAGAAATAACAAGTGTTGGCTAAGATATGGAGTAAAAGGAACCCTTATGGAGTGTTGGTGGGAACGTAAATTGGTATAGTCACTGTGGAAATCAGTATGGAGGTTCTTTAAAAAATTAAAAATAAAAATACCATATGATCCAGTAATCCTGCTACTGGGTATTTACTGAAAGAATATGAAAACACTGACTCGAAAAGCTATATGCATCCCTATATTTACTGCAGCATTATTTACAACAGCTGAAATATGGAAGCAACCCAAGTGCCCATCAATAGATGAATGGATAAAAAGATGTGATTTATTTATATGATGGGATATTATTCAGCCACAAAAAAGAATGTGGTCTAGCCATTTGCAACAACATGGATGGTCCTACAGGGTACTATGCTAAGTGAAATAAGTCAGACAAGGAAAGAAATAACATCTGATTTTACTTGTATGCAGAATCTTAAAAACAAAACAAATGAACAAAGAAACAAGGAAACAGACTCTTACATACAGATAACAAACTGGTGGTTGCCAGAGGGGAAGTAAGTAAACGAATGGGTGAAATAGATAAAGGGGATTAAGAGGCACAAATTCTTAGTTATAAAATAAATAAATCGCAGAGATGCAATGTACAGCATAGAGAATATGGTCTATGATATTGTAGGACACCGTATGGTGACAGATGTGGACTACACTTACTGTGGTGAGCACTCAGTAATGTGTAGAATTGTTGAATCAAATGTTGTACACCTGAAACTAACATTGTATGTTAATTATAATTAAGTAAAAAAACCATACGAAGCAAAAACTGATAGAACTAAACAAAGAAATAGACAAATCCACAACAATGGTTTGAAATTTCATCACCTCCTCTCAATAACTGATAAGATAGAAAAATCAGCCAGGATACAGAAAACTTTAACAATACTATCAACCAATTTGACCTAATTACATTTATACACTGTTCTAGCCAACAAGAGCAAAATACACATTCTACTCAAGCGCACATGGGATGGATATTAGCAAATTCTGGGCAGAAAACAAGTCTCAATAAACTTGAAGAGATTCAAATCATACAAAGCATGCTCTCAGATCACATGGAATTAAATTAGAAATCAATTACAGAATGATATTCCTATGATCCCCAAATATTTGATAACATACTTCTAAATAACCCATGAGTCAAGGAAAAGAGGAATTACAAATATTTTGAACTGAATGAAATAAAAATACAACACATGTAAGAAATGCTACATTTTGTGAGATGCTTAGCAAGAAGTTTATAGCACTAAAACAGCTATATTAAAAGCTCTGAATCAAGGATCTTAGCTTGCATTTTATGAAATTAGCAGAAGACCCAAAATAAGCTGCAAAAGAGAAATCATAAGGATCAGAGCAGAATTTGATAAAAAAGAACACAGAGAAATAATATAGAACATCAATTAATCCAAAAGCTGGTTCTTTGAGAAGTTCAATAAAATTAATAAACCTTGATCCAAACTGATCGGGGGGAAAAAAGGACACAAATTACCAATATTAAGTGTGAATATCACTTTACATCAACTAGAATGACTCTAATAAAAAAGATAAACAGTAAGTGCTGGTGAGCATGTGGAGAAATTGCAATCGTCACACTGCTGGTGGCAATGTAAACTGGCACAGCTGCTTTGGAAAACAGCCTGGCAGTTTGGCAGTTTATCAAAAGGTTAAACATACAGTTAGCATGTGACCCAGCAATTTTTACTTTTACAGGTATATACCTAAGAGAAATGAGAACATGTCCACATAAAAATTTATACATGAATGCTCCCAACAGCAAAACATCCCAAATATCTCTCAACTGGTGGGTGAACAAATAAAATGTGGTATATCCATATAATGGAATGACTATTATTCAGCCATATAAAGAAATGAAGGATTATATATTATACAATATAGATGAAACTTACAAATGCTAAGAAGCCAATCACAAAAGACCACATATTGTATGATCCAATGTATATGCAATGTCCAGAACATGAAAGCCATAGAGATATAAAATAAATTAGTGCCTGCCTAAAGGTGGAGGAGAAATAAGGAATGACTGCTAATGGGTATGGAGTTTCTTTTTGCGGTGATAAAAAAAAAAAATGATTGTGTTGATGTATGCACCTTGTGAATATATTAAAATCCACCAAACTGTACACAAAAGCAGTGAATTCTACGTGAATAGCTCAAAAAGCTGTTATATAAAAAGAGAATGAGAAGGGTGACATTACAACAGATTTTATAGATTTACTAAGAGTGGGGTAGCCTGGGCGGCTCAGTCGGTTAGGTGTACAACTCTTGGTTTTGGCTCAGGTCATGATCTCATGGTTTGTGAGTTCGAGACCCACATTGGGCTCTGTGCTGGCGGTGTGGAGCCTACTCAGGATTGTCTCTCTCTGCCCCTCCCCCACTCATGCAGTCTCTCTCAAAATAAATAAACTTGAATATATATATATGTAGATATAGTAAGAGCAATCATGCTAATAAATCAGACAACTTCAATAAAAATGGACACATTCCTTGAAAGCTCATTCAAGAACAAATAGATATCCTGACAAACCTTACATGTATTAAAGAAATTAAATCTGTAGTTAAAACCGTTTCCTGCAAAGAAAACTCTAGATCCAGATGTCTTCGCTAGTGAATTTCACCAAACATTTAAGAAAGAAATAATAATAATTCCACATAAACTCTTCTACTAGTTGGAAGAGGAAGGAATGCTTCTCAACTTAACTTCTAAGGTTAGCATTACTCTGACACCAAAGCCAAAGACATTACAAGAAAACTACACTCTGATATTCCTCATAAACACTGATGCAAAAATTCTTAAGAAAATGTTAGCAAATTAAGTCCAACAAAATGTAAAAGGATAACACACCATGGGCAAGTAAAGTTCATTACAAGAAGGCAAGGCCAGTTTAATATTAAAAAAAATGAATCAATGTAATTATTATACCAGCCAACGAAAAAGGAAAAATCATACGGTCCTCTTGATGCAGAAAAAGCATTTGACAAAATCAAACATGCTTCCTCAACCTGACAAAGGGCATCTAGGAAAAGTAGACAGCTAACACCATACTTAATGGCATCAGGATGAGGGACAAGATCAGGGGGACTGCTCTTCCACCTTGTTTAATTTTGTACTGGAGGCTTTGGCGCGATATGGCTGACGGAGAAGAGAAAAGATGGGACAGGATGGGAAGGGAAGAAGTAAAAGGCATCCAGAAAGGAGATAAAGAAGCAAAACTGTATTTGCAGAGAACTGATTGTCTTATGTAGAAAAAATCCCATGAAATCTATAAAAAAACTTTTAGAATAAGCGGGTTTAGCAAGGTTGCTGGATATAAAATCAACAGACAAGAATCAATTGTGTATCTATATAATTATGCTAGATACAACTGTGTATCCAGTAACACTCAAGAGATTGAAGTTATAAAAACATTCCCATTTATAAGAGCATCAAAAATATTAAACATTTGAGATAAATCTGATGAAAGATGTAAAAGATCTGGATACTAAAAACTATAAACAATGCTGAGTGAAACTACAGAAGATCTAAATAAATGAAGGGTTACACTGCGTTCATGAATTGGAAGACTCGATATTAAGATGCCATTTCTCTTCAAACTGATCTGAAGATTCAGTGACATTCTAATACTTACTTCAGCAGGTATTTTTGTACGCAGCAGTATTAAAAAACTGATTCTGAAATTCATATGGAAATGCAAAGGGCACAGAATGGCCAAAATAAATTTTATAAAAGGAGAAAAAGTGAGTACTATTTATTTCAAGACTTATTAACATACATATCCATAGGAAAAAACAGTACACAGACCAACCCATGTGTGGTCAATTAGTTTTTGACAAAATTGCAAGGTCAGTTCAATGGAGAAAGGATAATCTTTTTGGCAAATGGCGCTACAACAAGCGGAGATCTATATGAAAAAAATGAACTTGGATCCCTACTCCAACATCGTATGAGAAAATTAACTCCAGATGAGTCATGGACCTAAACATGTAAAAACCTCAAACTATAAAATTTATAGGATAAAACATGGAAAAAATCTTTGTGACCTTCGATTAGGCGAAGATTCCTTAGATAGGACACCAAAAGCATAAACCGTAATACAGAGAACAAAAGATACAGCAGACTTCAACAAAATTCTTCAAGTCTCTGAAAGATACCACTTAAGAGAGTGACAAGCCAGGCCAGTGACTGGGAGAGAATATGTGAAGATCGCATTTGATAAAGCGTTTCCAGAAGGTAGTGAAAAATTTGCAAAACCCAATAAAAAAGAAGCCTAATTTAAAAAATGGCAAATAGATACCCCTCCCCCCAATATACCGGTGGCAAATCAACACATGAAAAGTTGTTCAACACCATTAGGCATGAGGAAAATGCAAATTAAACAGTACCACCTCATACCTATTAGAATGTCTAAAAGACTGACTACAAAATGTCAGCAAGGATGGGCGGTAAACGAAATTCTCAAACACTGCAGGTGGGAACATAATATGGTACAACCTCCTTGGAAAAGTTGGGCCATTTCTTCAAAAGTTTAACCTACATCGGCCATGTGACCTGGCCTAAGTGTTTTCTCCTAAGAGGAAAGAGAGCACACGTCCACATACAAACTTGTCCACAGATGTTCATAGCAGCTTTATTTGTTTTGTTTTTAATTTTTTTTAACATTTATTTATTTTTGAGAGACAGAGAGAGAAAGATCATGAGCAGGGGAGGGGCAGAGAGAGAGAGGGACACACAGAATCCGAAGCAGGCTCCAGGCTCTGAGCTGCCAGCACAGAGCCCGACGCGGGGCTCGAACCCACGAACTGTGAGATCATGACCTGAGCCGAAGTCGGACACTCAACCGACTGAGCCACCCAGGCACCCTTTTAGCAGCTTTATTTGTAATATCCCCAAAGTGGAAACAAATAGCCATCAACGGGTGAACAGGTAAACAAATTACGGTACAATAATACAATGGAATACTACCCAGCAATGAGAAGGAATAAACTATTGATCACATGATCACATGAATGAAACATAAAGTAATTATGCTGAGTAAAAGCTGCCAGACAGAAAAAGGGTACATAATTTAAGTTTCTATTTATATAAAATTCTAGAAAATCTAAGTGGTTGCCTGGGGACACATGAGAGAGACATTACAAGGGGATATGAGGAAACTTTTGGAACTGATGGATGGATTATGTTCTCTCTCCAAAGTGTGGTGATGGTTGTTGGACAGGTGTATACATAGGTCAAAACTTACCCAACTGTACCCTTTAAATACGTGCAGCTTACTGAATGTCAATTACACGTCAGTAAAGCTGTTAAAAAATGATACACTCCTCTAAAGGCTACATCTTGGGAAAACTCTTTAGTAGCTTAGCTAATTGAACATACTGTCTTCATTTATCTTCTCCACTGGACGAATCAAGATTTAAAAATGTCTTCTGAATAGGCAGTGACATCAATTTATTTTAACATTAGACCCATTAAAATCCAGAATCTTCCATTCATCTATACTGATCAAAATGAACAAGCAGACAGAGCTCCTCTTTGTGCAAACACAGCCCCAGTAGGAAAGTCACCAAACCAGAAAGTCCAATCAGCCTTTTCTGTAATCACACTGAAATCCATGAGTACCTACAGATGAGTCACAAAACGGATGTACATAAAATGCACGTAGAGAATAGAGCACTGAGAGTTGCCACATGACATGAATTTATCTATAGAAATAGGTTTTAGAATTTACTTTGGATTTAAATTTTTTAGGTATATACAGATTATTAAAGAGAAGTAGTTTCTGTTCTGAGCTGAAGGTAGGGATTGTGATACACAAGATATACTCATGGGTAATATGGAAAGCAGAGTGTAAAATAAAAAACCTTTGTATTCCTTTCATGTAGTTTATAACCTAAGACCTTACTGATGATTTCTGACTGAAGAAAAAGACAATCCTTCTTTTCTAGGTGACCTAAAAATGAGATGGGGGGGCACCTGGGTGTTAAGCGTCTAATTCCATTTCGGCTCAGGTCATGATCTCACAGTCCATGAGATCACGCTCTGCTTTGAGCTCAGAATTGACAATGTGGGGGCTGTTTGGGATTTTCTCTCTCTCTCTCTCTGCCCCTCCCCGGCTTGTACTCCCTCCCTCTTCCTCAAAATAAATAAATATTAACAATTTTTTTAAAAAGAAAAGGGGGAGACTCAGGCTCAGGGATGTGAAAGATAGGATTCTCTGTAGACTCCACTGGATTTAGAATTTGGTTCAGTGCCTTAGTCAAACCTACTTTTCTCTCTGCCATTACCAGGGAAAATAACCTAAAACCTGATAGTTACAACTAATATACTTACCATGAAAATTTTCCAGACACAGTAAATAGAGAAAAAGTAACCCAGAAAATTAAAGTATTTTCCCTTAAAAGTTTTGGAATATTCTATTCTCTCCTGAGGGAAAACAAATACAAAACATGGTTAGTCTCAGCAAAATGTAAACCTTTACTCAACCAGAACATCGTGCCTCTATGAATCACTGTTTTGCCGGAGTGAAAAACCCACACATGATATTCATAATATTAAAATAATATTACTGGGCAACAGTTATTAAATGCTTACTTTAAGCACCAAACTGGGATAAACACCTTACATACATTATCTACTTTAATTTTTATAACAACTGTTATATGTTCTATTATCTTAATCTTACACAGGAAAAAACTGAAGCTTCTGGGGGTTAGATAACTTGCCCAAGGTCACATGGCTAGTGAATAGGGGATCTGAGGCTCAAGTCTGTCTTCAAAGTCTATTTTACCTGTATATTATGGCTATTCTGACGAAGTGATCCTTAAAAAGGATAGAAATAGTTTGACCTTAACTAAGAAATTTTGCATATTTAAATTTTATGGCATTTTAGGTGTAAGTAGGAAAGTTAGATCACTTCTTGGCCCGGATCCTTTAAAACATGATTAGATCATGGTACTGCTCTTACAATATTATTAACTTATAAAGGAAGAAAAAGCAATCAGAGGAGCTACAATCTTGACCCTGAATCAGTAGGAAGTGGTGGGTGCCACCTTCCCAGACACTGAAAAAACCTCTCCTGCCTATCCCACTAATTTTTATTACTGAGAGTGTTCCATTAAGAATTTTGCCAGGGGCAAGAGCAATGCCATGAAGAACTGACTCTTAATGCTTCAGGGCCAATACTGGAGCTGTGAGGTCTCTCTCGCGCTGTGAGGCCAGCGAGAATGCTACAAAGCGATTTAGTCTTGTTCTCCCTTCAATTGGACTGATAAAAACCACATTTCCATTTCCTGGCTCTGTACCTTGGTAGCATACAGATCGGCTGTTTCCAGAAAAAGCTGCCTGCTTAGTTCTTCCAAAGCATCCACTTCCTGCTGGATAAGAGTGAGATCTGGCACAAAATGGGCATCAAGGTTTAAATCATACAGAAGTTTCAAGAAATAGCAGTGAAGAAGGCATATGCTTTTGGTTTCGCCTAGCCTGGATCCTTGGAGCTGCCTATATATTCAAGTCCCTGCTTCAGGGCCGGCAGTGCTCCTTCGGAGCAGGTCGCCCAACCTCCGACACAGGGGCACAAAAGCTTCTCAACGAGCATTACCCTCAAGAGCATTACCAAATACCTACCACTCGGTTTCTCACTAGTTCAAGTGGCTCAGACAGATGGTTTTGTTGCTGCTTTTCCTTATCTACTTAGTCAAATGTAATCTTGAAACCTCAAATAGTTACATAGTAAAAACACCTATAATATGGCATAGTTTCCCCCTAAATTATCTGAATAAATACAATGTTAGGAAAGGCTAATACAGGCTGGGATTATAAACATTCCCTTCTTTAGTTCTTTATAGACATTATCTTCTATTCATAACAGTTCCATGAGATAGGGGTTATTATCCATTTTGCAGATAAGGAAAGTAAAGCTCAGCTATGCCTTCCTCCAAGGTCTGCTCTTTCCATTACACTATGCTACTTTCCAAGAACTCCGTGAGGGCCTGTTACCAGTCTCTCTATTTAGGAAACAGGGGCTCAGAGAGGTGGGACAATTTTAGTCCTGATGCTTTTGCTGACCTGACTTACTGTCACTAAGATAGCTTAAACCTAAACTTTAGCTTTTATGGACTTTTAAGTCATAAAAAATTGGGAAAATCGCCCAAGTCGGAGGATTCACTTTGATCCAGAGCCTCCCTACTCTGTGACTTTGCCCACTAGAGGCATACCTCATTCTACTGCCCCCCTGCAGATACTGCCCTTTTTAAAAAAACAAAAAACAAAAAACAAATGGAAGGTTGTGGCAATCCTGCGTTGGACAAGTCTACTGGGCGCCATTTGTGTCTCTGTGTCACATTTTGGTGCTTTTCACCATATTTCAAACTTTTTCATTAGTATTACATTTGTTACGGTGATTTGTGATCAGCAATTACCACTCACCGTAAGTTCAGATAATGGTTAGCATTTTTTAGCAATAGTTTAAGGTACATACATTTTTTTTTTTAAGAATGCTATTGCACACTCACTAGGATACAGAACTTTTATATGTACTGGGAGACCAAAACATTCATCTGACTCACTTTATGGTGATACGTGCTTTACTGCGATGCTCCGGACCTCCACCTGTAGCACCCCTGAGGTACGCCTGTAGTATGCAAATCACCAAAGTGCCCTTCAGCTCCTTCCTCAGTAGTGGCTGCTACTGGAATGGTCCACGCCACCGAACAACAGGATTTAACTAGTTACATGTCTGCCTCTCCCATGAGTAGATGGTCAGCTTCTTGAGGGGACAGGGTACATACTCTGTTCATCATTTTATCCCTTAGGACCCTGCCTGGAAATAGAAGATATGAAATAAATGTTCCTGGATTAAATGAATTCAATGTATTCCTTTTTCTCCTCTCCTATGGTCATCCTGCCTTTCTTTGGTCTAATTCTTACCTACATTTGACACCAGAAAGATAGGTCACAATTTAGAGTAAGGACTACATCGTTTTCCTGCAATTGAAGCAAAAGGGAATTTGTATTTCCCTCAGGCCAGAGAAGGAAGGAGGAATATCTCACCCCAGGCCCCCCAGATTTTGACTTAATAGCCTGGTAGACACAAAGAGATTTTGTTGCTCAATCTGGGACTTAAACACTGCAACCAGCTAGGCCAAGAACGATCCATTAACCCAATCTCCTTGATTCTTTCAACTAAAAGTCGGTGAAAATACAGGGCTGCTTAAAATTTGTTTACCAATACTGACTGCTTTAGAAATGGGCCCTTACCAGCTCATACACATACACGCCGTCCATTTTAGGGAGTCACTGTGTTTTATGCTAGTTTTTCACACCTGGGAAATAGAATAGTGTAGAGGAAAGAACTAAAAGGAGGTCCTATCTTTGCCACAAACCACAGTGTGACTTAACCTCTCTGTGTCTATTTCCTCATCTGTAAAACGGAAAGAGTGACTTTCAGGATTTCTTCAGCTCAAAGACCATGGTTTTATGATCTTTTAGGGGCACTGGAGAGATGACTCTGTATTTCCTAAGCCTCGCCCTGGCCAGCGGACTCTGATGTAGTCAGGTACCTTAGAGAAGCCCCTCCCCCCCAACACTACTTTTTTTCTTCTGGCCTTGGTCTAGAGTGGAGAAAAAGAATCAGGCAGAGGGATAAAGGATACTTTCACTTCCTGGTGCTGAAGTGGTAACACTTTTTATCATTCCCCAGAATCCTGATGGTTTGTTATGCACCTCCCCCTTCTGGAACATAGTTCTCCGTGTCATTGCCATCCTGAAAGGAAAGAAAAGATAAAACCTCAGCAGGGAGCTTTGACCCTCGTAGTCTGTTTTCATCCACCTTCTGATGTCATAACTGAGCTGTTCAGGAAGGAATGCAAACTCCAGAGTCCCGCTTTGCCACTACTTACAAGCAAGGGGAAACTACGCACTCCCAAAAAGCGACGTGGCCTAGGCAAAGGAGCACAGAATTTGGAGAAGGCAATACATGTGAAGACTGGCTCTAGCTGAGCAGCTAGGAGACTTCAGAGTTTTCATTTCCTCATCTCTGGATGGGTGTGAGGATCACTGAAACCATACAGGGGAACTCGTGCTGCCAACTACAAAGTGCTATATGTATATTAGTAATTATTACCGTTATCATTTAAGGACAGAATACTCATGAACACACCTAAATTAGGGCCAGGTTCAGGGTAGGAACTGAAATGTTTCTTTCCTTCCTTTTCAAAAGCAGACGAACAATAAAAAAATAAACCTAGCCTCTTTTTTTTTTTTAAGTTTAATTTTTTATTTTGAGAGAGACAGAGACAGCATGAGTGGGGGAGGGGCAGAGAGCGAGGGACAGAGAGAGAGAGACTCCCAAGCAGGTTCCGTGCTGGCAGCACAGAGCCCGATGTCAGGCTTGAACCCACAAAACCGTGAGATCGTGACCTGAGCCAAAACCACAAGTTGGACACTTGACCGATGGAGCCACCCGGGTGCCCCAAACCTAGCCTCTTCTACAACATCATTCTCTAACTCCAAACTTCCCCAACTACTGAAGAGGTCAGCAGGAAACTTACTATGTCTTACTCTCCCTCTCCGTCTCCCTGACTTGCGGCCGCCATGCTCCGCCCGCCACACTGGTGTTGAGGACAGGGTCCTTGTAAGGAAAAGGAAGATCACTTACTTGTACATAAATGGTTACTTGAAGGGTATGATGGGCCAAGGCCTGCTGGTCTAAGATGAACCAGGCTAGATCTAACAAGGATGGCATAGTAGGGCTAAAGAAAAATTGAGCTGAAGATGGATATATTTTGGGACGAGAGATAGAAGCGGTAAGGAGGAAGCAGCATTGATATTTATGGTTGGAGCCACTGGTGCCCAATGGTATTTCCAGGGGCAAATTTTTTTTTACGTTTATTTTTGAGAGACAGAGTGTGAGCAGGGGAAGGGGGAGAGAGAGAGGGAGACAGAATCCGAAGCATAGAGCCTGACGGGATTCAAACTCACAGACCGCGAGATCATGACCTGAGCCGAAGTTGGACGCTTAACTGACTGAGCCACCCAGGGGGCCCTCTGTGGGCTAGATTCTTCAAGACGGTGGTTACAATGACAGTAACAATAAGCACATGAGGTATACTGGGTCGTGCTGACTTAACCGTTTTCTTCCCAAAATGACCTTTGCCTGGATAGCGAGTGTGTGGCATATAGCTCCAAGTTGCAGCTCTTCAATTACACATGTTCACTGTAATTGATGGAAGCACTGTTGGAAGATGGAATTAACAACCAAGGAGAGGCTCACTAGGGAGATTCTGACTTGGCAAGACTCGGAACCCTTGGTTTCCCCATTTTCATAGGTGGAAAAGCTGGAGCGAGTGTATGAAGAAGGAAGAGGACGAGGTTCTAGCTTACTCATCTAAAAGTTCACTTCAGTCTACTGGGCCGGATTACAGAAGAGGTGGTGGGGAGAGAGGGGGCACTGAGGCCCATTCCTATTACTCTTAGTTTCGACGTCTAGAGCACAACAAATGCAACGACTGGCTGTGAGTGGAACTGGTGGATGTCAAGGTGACTGACACGGTATCACGGCCCCGTAACAAGCAGGGAGGTACAATCGCTAGAAGAAGTGAAGGCTGGCTGCACACAGCAGTCGTGACCTTGTTTTGAACAACTCACTTTCACTTTTAATTTGGTCACTTAAGCCTAAACCGATTTTGCTCTTATCGTAAGTTGCCGATGAAAAATAAACATGCATTTTTAAAAGAAGGGGTAACATTATCAGACTTCAGGAGAGGTGGTAAAAAAAAAAAAAAGAAAAAGAAAAAGAAAAAATAGCATGAGGCACTAGAGAAGATTAGATCACTTTCATCTTGAACTTTCTGTCACTATCATCATCACCACATCCTGTGACCATCATTATTATTGCCTCCTTATAATAAGGGCAGCACGGAACAAGAAATTGTTCTTTCATTATTAGCTGAATGCCATTAAAAAAAACCCCCCCAGAGTCTGGAAAAACCTATGTGCCTGGCTGAAGTTTGGTGGTAGTATGCGAATCAAGAGGCTGAAAAATGTCTACTATGGCTTAAATATACCATTCTACTATTTTTCTAGTGGAAACTAGAAAATAGGAAGAAAACAATTACTTTTCCCTTTTAATCAAGCATTTTGAGGTACGACAGATTCACATGTGGTTATAAAAAACTACAGAGACATCCCACGCACCCCTTCCCCAGCTTTCTCCAATGGAAACATCTCGCAAATTCTGGGTACAATATCACAACCACAGTATTGACACGGATACGGTCAAGATACGGAATATTTCCGTCACTGCAAGAGCCCCTCACGTTGCGCTCGTGTAGCCCCCTTGCCTCCTCTCCCCTCCGACTCCTCTTTAAACACATAGCAACCACAAATGTTTCCTGTTTCCATTCTGTCGGTTCAAAAATGTAACAGAAAATAGAACCGTAGAGGATGGAACCTTTGCAGATCGGCTTTTTTCACTCAGCATAATTTTCGGGAGATTTAGCCAGGCTGTTCTGTCAATAGTTCATTCATTTTTATTACTCAGTAGTAGTCTGTGGATGTGACACCCTTTAACCACTCATTCACGAAAGGATTATCTGGGTTATTTCCATTTTGGGCCATGATGAATAAAACTGCTATAAACACTAGTGTACAAGTTTTCTGTGAACCTAACTCTTCATTTCTCTGGCATAAATGCTGAGGGATGCAGCTGTTGGGTTGTGTGGTCGTTGCAGGTTTAGTTTTTAAAGAAACTGCTATGTTCCAAAATTACTATTCTACATTTTAACCAGCAATGTAGGAGTGATCTGCATAGGATTCATTTATTTTAGCCATTCTAATAGTTGTAGTAGTGGTATCGGATAGTTTTAATTGCATTTCTCTAAAGTTTTAGGATGTTAAAACATCTTTTCATGTAGTTAATCGCCATCTGTATATGCTCTGCAATGAAATATCTGCATGTCTTTTGCCCATTTTCTAACTGGACTTTTTTTTTTTTTTAACTCTGTTTTGAAAGTTTATAGATTTTAGATACTAGTTTTTTCTCAGATACGTGGTTTGCAAATATTTCCCCCCATCTATGATTTGGCTCTTTAGTGTGGACGAAGTCTAATTTATCAATTTTTCCTTTTATAAAGTGTGTGTTTGGTGTCAAGTCTATGAACTCTTTGCTTAGCCCTAGATCTCCTAGGACTGCCTATGTTTCCTTCCCCCTAAGTTGTACAGTTTTACAGTTTGAGTTAATTTTTGTATAAGATGTGAAATTTATACTGAGATTCATTTTTTAAAAAACCTATGAAGGGGCACCTGGGTGGCTCAGTCAGTTAAGTGTCTGACTTCGGCTCAGGTCATGATCTCGCGGTTCATGAGTCTGAGCCCGCGGTGGGCTCTGTGCTCACAGCTCAGAGCCTGGAGCCTGCTTTGGATCTGTGTCTCTCTCTCTCTCTGCTCCTCCCCTGCTCTGTCTCTATCTCTTTATCTCTCTCTGCCCCTCCCATGCTCTGTCTCTGTATCTTAAAAATAAACAAACATTAAAATTTTTAAAAAACCCTATGGATATCCAATTGCTCTAGCGTTATTTGTTGAAAACGCTATCTTTTCTCCATAGAAGTCCTCTCGCACCTTTGTAAAAAATTAGTTGGGCATACTTGTGTTGGTCTGTTTCTGAGTTCTCTAGTCTGTTCTATTGATACGTGTCTATACCTCTGTCAACACCACACAGTCTTGATTAGTATAGCTATATAATAAATTTTGAAATCAGACTGATGCTATTTTATTCTTTTTCAAAATTGGTTTAGCTATTTAAGTACTCTTGCCTTTCCATATAAATTCTACGAAAAAACTTTGTTGGATACATGTTGGGCTGTGTATCAGTGTGGAGAGAATTGACATCTCTACTATTTTGAGTCTTCTAATCTATAAACATGGTATGCTTTTCTATGTAGACATTTGATTTCTTTGATCAGCATTTTATAGTTTTCAGCATGTAAGTCCTACACGTTTTCTTAGACTTACCTAAGTATTTCATTTTTTTGAGTGACTGTAATTGGTCTTGTGTTTCTGTCAGTTAAAAAAAACACTTTTAGTCTCTATGTGTTTATTATGTACCCTGCAACTCTGTAAAACAACCATTATTTTGCATTGTATTGTTCCCCTGTGGGAAATAAGTTTAAGACTGTACGCATGCATCAATGGGTTCACGAGGCTTAGGGCAGAAAGCCGCCACCGGGCAAAAGCGCCCAAGGTTAGTCACTAAGTAAAACAAGGCTTAGGGTGGAAAGCCACTTCCACAAGACAAAAGCATCTGAGAACAGTTAGAGGTGGAAAGCTGCTACGGGGCAAAAGCGCCCAGGGTTAGCTAGTGAAAAGGTGCCTTGTTAGCCTTGAGGCAGTGTGCTCCAGCAATCTTACACTCCAGAGATAACAGCTACTTGGCTGTATCGCCCACAGAGAAACACTGTCCATCGGGTATCTGAGCCAATATATCATTGTGCTTTAATCTCAACTTCCAAAGCCATTTGCCCCCCAAACCCTTTGCTTCTTACACAAACTAATGGTCACTATGTTGTTATTTGTTTCTGCACGTTCACCATGTATGTAAAACCTTGAGAGCTCAATAAATACAGAGACAAAATCCCTGTTTGGGGCTCTTGTCCCCTCTTGGACATTAGCCTCTCATGTATTCAATTCTGTATCCGCTCTCTTGCTGGACAAGAGAGAACTCCAGACTCAAAGTCTGCGACAGATGGTTACCCCGACACAATTAAAAGCCGAGGTGACTAGAGGCCAACATGGCTAGGAGGCAGTGTGACTCAAGGACTGTAGAACACTGCAGAACAACTAAAGCGCTCTGCAAAAAATGCACCAGACTTCAATCTCTCCTGATGAGGTAAGAGACAAGCAAAATTATATTAGTATTTGCTGCTGCGGAACTTTTGAGAGACTCACAATGGGAAACTCCCTAGCTCCTGAACAAAAGATCTGTATTCGAATTCTTCAGTTGCTAGCAGTAAACAGCAGGCACCACTCTAAACTATAGAGCTCTTCTTAAATTATTACTGGCTGTCCAACACAATTGTCCTTGGTTCCCTGAACAAGGAACTTATGCTCTTGATGTTTGGGAAGGAGTAGGGAAAACATTAAAAGCTCAACATTCTGAGGGGGCTAATATCCTCCCTGATGTAATCCTTACTTGGTCCATTGTCCGTACTGCTCTTCTCCCCTTGAGCTCAGACGATGTAAATGAAGATGTAGACTCACCCCAAAAAAGAGGAAAAACCTGAGCTTTTTTACAGTCAGCCCGTGCCTTTGGCACCTCTACCACTGAAAGATATTCCCCCCTCCCTCAAAAAAAAAATGGGACGAATTCAAGCCTCTAAAAATCTCACCGACTGGTTCGGATAAGATAGATCCTCACCTCAACAAATAAAGTCAGTGAATTCCACCTGTTTCTCATTGTCAAGCAAAATAGATAACATATCCACGAAGGCCTGCTCTTTCAAATAGTAAAAAAAAATTGCAAAAAAAAAACAACAGTCCAACTATATGGCCTCCACAGCCATTTTACAATCAGCATTTCAGAAACTCTTTGTGGCACTATTCCACGTGTGCCTGGGACTGGGGCTCTCTCATGAACATCATTCTGACCCCAGTCCAGTATGCTGTCTGTGCCCAGGAGTTTTGTGACGCTTGCATGGTTTGTGCTATGCAAAACCTTGATGCTGCTATTCTGGTGTCTTCTGAACAACTGTCCGGCATAGGGCAGTATTCCCAACCAAGGCAGCAAGCTCAGCTCCTGGTCATTGTCAGAGAACAATGCACTGAAATGGTGCAGCGTATTTTACAGAGGCCATCCCTAATAAAGGGGACTCTAACTCTCTCTCTGTTTCTGGTAATACACTCTGATTACTCTAACTATATGTGGGGGTTTCTCCCTCACTCATTTCCTGGGTCAATGACTATGATGATTAGAGACAACTGTCTCTGGTTAGTCTACCTCAGGATAGAGACTTTAAGGAATATTTCCAAGCAGCTGCCAAAACTCCTTTTGTATTGGCGAACTTCCCTGTCTTCTCTGGCCCAACATGGATGGCCTAATTCAACTAGTGGAGTGGAAAACAAAACAAAACAAAACGAAACAAAACCATCTGTATCTGCTCATCTGTCTAAGCTGACAGGCTTTAGGACCAGAAAACTCTTTCTCTGCCCTCTGTGCTTTTATCTTCCTCTAGGCTTTTGGTGGGACCTCACCTCTTCTCCCTTCCCCCTCCTCCTGTTTCTGCGGCGGAGCCTACATAACTGGCTCTTCAATACCTCAGGCACCATCAGCTCCTCCTCCCCACATTGTCAAGGAGCAAAAAACACCCCCTTAGACTTATGCTGCCCACTTCAGATTTCCTCACTGGTTCCCTGGAAAAAAACTGACAATGGTAAACTTTTAAGGGGACAGAGATGAAATGTAATTAAGATAGACATGTCTTTTAAATTATCAAGATAATAAAACTTTATTCTACCAAAGGGAGCGTGGGTGGTTCAGTCAGTTAGGCATCCGACTTCGGCTCACGTCATCATCTCACAGTTCGTAGGTTCGAGCCCCACGTCAAGGTCTGTGCTGACAGTTCAGAGCCTGGAGCCTACTTTGGATTCTGTGTCTCCCTCTCTCTTTCTCTCTCTCTCTGCCCCTCCACCGCTCATACTCTGTCTCTCTCAAAAAAAAAAAAAGTTAAAAACTTTATTCTACCTAGGTTTACTAAAGGTCAGATAAGCTCATAAATAACTGTTGCAACTGGTTAACAAAAAGATGGCTTAAAATAATGGTTAATTATTTTCTGTCTCAAAGTTTTCATGGATAATTGTTAAGATAGCTTTCAAAGTCTTTGGCAACCTAAAACATTAACGTTTTGGTTACATAATAAATTGGGATTAAAGTCACTGGATATCTAATGAGATAAGAGGCTAAAGCACTAATTACTAGATGTAGGTTTGTGCTTTTGACTTATTGCAAAAAGGGACTATTTAGGTCTTGCAAACACACTTTGTGCTTTATTACGCTACTATGAAAAACCTGCTTTATGCTTAATGAATTCATAAATCTGCCATCTAAAAAATTTCTGATGTAACAGATAGTTCACAATTGGTTATTACTTAGTTTTCACTGGAGAGTAAGGTTTCTAAGAGTTAAAATTCTGCTAACAGTAATTAAGATTGATGGAAATAAGAAAAGCAACTCTGTATATAGAAAAGTAGGAGACAAAAAATATATATAGAAGAAATAAAAAAATATTTTTGTTAAAGGTAAATAAATATGATTTTAACAAAAAGGGTAAAACAGCAGGACAGCACACCCTTTTGAATGTTTTACTCAAGCCTTGGTTGAAATTGCCTATCCCTTATAATCCACAAGGCCAAGGAACTGTAGAATGAGCACATTATACACTCAAAAACATGTTAAAAAAAAAAAACAAAAATGGGGGAAATACCCCTGGCTGTCTACATTACAACCTCAGCTTCCTCTCAGTCGTGCTCTTCACTTTTTAAATCTTTTTTTTGGTCTTTTTTTTTTTTTTTTTATGTTTATTATTGAGACAGAGAGAAACAGAGCATGAGCAGAGGAGGGTCAGAGAGAGAGGGAGACACAGAATCCAAAGCAGGCTCCAGGCTCTGAGCTGTCAGCACAGAGCCTGATGCAGGGCTCGAACTCACTAACCGTGAGATCGTGACCTGAGCTGAAGTTGGCTGCTTAAGTGACTGAGCCACCCAGGCGCCCCTTAACTTTTTAAATCTTGACTCTCAAGGACTAACCGCAGCTGAACGACATTCTTCAGAATCAGATAAACCCTCTCACCCTATGGTGCTATACAAACCCCACCCCCACCCCAAAGGGGGCCCCATGTGAACTGGGCCCACCAAACTTCTCGTCTGGCATAGAGGATATGCTTGTGTTCTTTCAGATTCTGGACCTCTGTGGATTCCCTTTCGGTTGGTGAAACCATACCATGGCATGGTGGAGCCCCTCAGGATATCTTCCAATGAACCAGAACTTCCAGAGAATGACTCTGAGTGAGTGGCCACCGGCCCCCTTCTTCAAGATGGAGGAAGCCTCTTCATGGACTCCTCATCCTGAAGCCACTCCACAAACGCAAGTCCTTGCCCCTGACATAACATGGGGACGCCTTAAATGCCTGTCTAACCAGGCCGGCATCCTCTTACAACACAATGATCTTGCATATACCTGAGCTGCATCTGATGGCTATGATCTCCATCATTGATAAGAATTCGATAAGGGTAACCCTGATTCTTTTCCTTTGTCCAGGTCAAGCTCAATATTCATACTGGGCTCATCTCCTTAATCCACCTATATTTGACAGCTTACCCTCCTAGACTGGGATATTCCTATTAGCAATAATGACACTGAGTTCATGGGAGGGTCTAATCTTAACCCACCCTTCTAAACGGAACAAGAGCACTGGCTTTATATGCCCAGACCTCAACGGTGGCTTATTCTAGCACCTCCTATGTGTGTTACCAGACTCAGCAACTTACCTGCTTGTCTCAAACTAAGAATCAATGGGCTTTTACACGTACAGTCCAAAATCTCTACAAGGGCAAACAATTTTACCTTTTTCTCAGCCACAAGTTTTGGTATACCTCAAACAACCAAACATATCTCATACTCCCATTGTTCTAGCTCATGGTTTCCAAGAGCTACTTGACTATAAAGGAACCAGCTCTAGAACCCTACCAGACAGCTGGGGAGCTGCTGGAACTCCCACTAGCTGGCAGGGGCTGGCAGGCACCACAGCTTATGTTCCCCCTGCACCTTGATAGTACAGACAGGAGCAGAATCAGAGCACTCTAGTCAGACTAGCACCTCAGTGAGCCCCAAGCCCCTCGACCACATCAGCCCCAGCTCTCCCACCTAGGCAGCCCCAGAACTGTACGCACTGGGGCACCCCTGCTCAGCGTTCACTACAGCTCCAGCCATCTCACCAGGAGACACAGGCACAAAGCACCCTGGAACACTCCGGGCCGGCACCACTTCAGCTCCAGACAGCTTGCCAGGACACCCCCCAAGTGGAGTACTCTGGGTACCCCTGGTCCATTCCCCACCTTGGCTCCAGCTATCTCCCAGCTGGGTGCCCCTGGGGCGGAGCCTCCTGGCCTGTGCCAGCCTTAGCTCCAGCTACCCAGTCAGGGTGCTTCCTGCATGGAGTGCCCTGGGACACGCTAGCTTGCACACATTTCAGCTTCAGCGATCTTGCCAGGGTGCCCTCTGCACAGAGAGGCCCAGGACCATCCTGGCCCACACTCACTTCAGCTCTAAACATCCCACCAGGGGAGACCCAGAATGGAGTGCTCCAGGACCCCCACCCCCTGCCAGTCAACAAAAATTATCAGTCACATACGGTCTACACAGAAGGTGATGATACCCAGCGCATTCCCTCATGTTTGGGAGAAGTAGCTG
Organism: Cryptoprocta ferox; assembly: GCA_028646485.1. Lineage (NCBI taxonomy): Eukaryota > Metazoa > Chordata > Mammalia > Carnivora > Eupleridae > Cryptoprocta > Cryptoprocta ferox. The sequence continues at coordinate 3,214,322 of CM053570.1, forward strand.
TTTCACCAAATTGGTAGAACAAAAACAGAGAGTCAGGAAAAATGAGGTGAGAGAGGAAGATGTTCCAAACGAAACAGAAGACAAAACCTCAGAAAAAGAACCAAATGAAATGGAGATAAGCAATATGCCTGATAAAGAGTTTAAAGTAATGATCATAAAGATGCTCATGAAATTGGAGAGAAGGGTAGAAGAACTTAGAACTTCCAACAGAGACAGAAAATATAAAAAGAACCAATCAGAGTTGAGGAATACAATAACTGAAAAAGAAAATACACTAGAGGAATCAACAGATTAGTGGATACGGAAGAATGGATTAGTGATCTAGAAGACAGGGTAATGGGAACTACCTAAGCTGAACAGCAAAAAGAAAAAATAATTAAAAAAAAATAAGGGTAGGCTAAGGGTTCTCTTGGACAACATCAAGCAAACAAACATTGACATTACAGGGATCCCAGAAGAGAGAGGAAGGGGCAGAAAACTCATTTGAAGAAACAGCAGAAAAACTTCCCTAGCCTGGGGAAGGAAACAGACATCCAGGTCTAGGAATCAGAGTTCCAAACAAGATGAACTAAAGTACATACCAAGACACATCATAATTAAAATGTGAAATATTAAAGAAAATCTTAAAAGCAGCAAGAAGCAAATAGTTATATATAAGAGAAACCCCATAAGGCTATCAGCGATTTTTCAGCAGAAACTGCCGAACAATAAGGAATGGTAAAATATATTCAAAGTGCTGAAAGGAAAACCCTACATCCAAGAATACTCTACCCAGAAAAGTTATCATTCAGAATCGAAGGAGAATTTGTCCCAGACAGTCAAAACTTAAAGGAGTTCATCACCACTAAATTGGCCTTAGAGAGATGTTAAAGGGACTTCCTTACATGAAAAGGCCGTAAGTAGAAGAAAATGATGAATATAAAGATGTAAAATATGACAACATATATATAAAATGGAGGGGGAGGTGAGTAAAAAAAAGTTCTTTCAGAATGTGTTCGATCTTAAGTGACCATCAGCTTAATATAGACTGCTACATACTTAGGATGTTATATATGAACCTCATGGTAACCGTAAAACAAAGATGTATAATGGATACACACACACAAAAAATAAACAGAAGGAAAGCCAAGCATACACTAAAGTCATCAATCACAAGATAAGACAGCAAGAGAAGAAAAAAGGAAAAGAACTACAAAAACAATCAGAAAATTAAAAAATGAACAAAATGGTAAAAAGTACAGACCTATCAATAATTACTTTAAATGTAAATGGTCTAAATGCTCCAATCAAACAACACAGAATGACTGAATGGGAAAAAAACCAAGACCCGTCTGTATGCAGCCTACCACACTCACTTCAGACCCAAAGACACATACAGACTGAAAGTGAAGGGATAGAAAACATATTCCATGCAAGTGAAAGCGGGGTTGGGGCGGTGGGGGGGGGAAGCCAGGGCAGCAGTACTTATATCAAACAAAATAGACTTTAAAACAAAGACTTTAAAAAGAGACACAGAAGGGTATTACATAAAGATAAAGAAATCAGTCCAAGAGGATAGAACAACTGTAAATATCTTTTCACACAACACTGGAGCATCTAAATACATAAAGCAAATGTTAATAGACATAAATGGAGAAACGGACAGAAATAGAGTAACAGTTGAGAACTTTAACACCATATTTACATTGATGAATGGAATATCCAGGCAGAAAAATCAGTAAGGAAACTGGATTTTTTTTTTTTTTAAAGAAAACCGTATCTTTGAATGACACATCAGACCAGATGGACTTAAAAGATATATACAGAACATTTCATCCCAAAACAACTGATACACATTCTTTTCAAGTACACATGCAACATTCTCCAGGACAGATCATATGCTCGCCACAAAACAAATCTCAGTAAATTTTAAAACACTGAAATCATATCATGCATCTTTTCTGACTACAATGGTATGAAATAAGATATCCATCACAAGAAAGCAACTGGAAAAAACACAAACACATGGAGGCTAAACATGCTACCAGACAAACCAATACGTCAATGAAGAAATCAAAGAGGAAATAAAAAATACATGGAAACAACTGAAATGGAGAAACAATCATCCAAAATTTTTTGGGTACAGGAAAAGCAGTTCTAAGAGGGAAATTTATAGCAACACAGGCCTACATCAAGGAATAGGAAAAATCTCAAGCAATTTAGCTTTACACCTAAAGGAACCAGAGAAAGAACAAACAAAGCCCAAGGTTAGTAGAAGGAAGAAAATAATAAAGATCAGGCAGAAATAAATGAAATAGACTCGTAAAAAAAAAAAAAGTAGAAAGATCAATGAAACGAAGAATTGGTTCTTTGAAAAGGTAACAAAATTGACAAACCTTTAGCCAGATTCATTATGAAAGAGACAGGACCCAAATAAATAAAACCAGAAAGAAAAATGAAACAACAACTGACACTACAGAAATACAAAGGATTATAAAAGACTACTACAAAAAGTTATATGTCAACAAACTGGACAACCTAGAAGAAATGGATAATAAATTCTAGAACCATACAATCTTCTGAAATTGAATCAAGAAGAAATAGGAAATCTCTGAACAGAGCAACTACTAGCAACAAAATTGAATCAGTAATCAAAAAACTCCCAATAAACAAAAGTCCAGGACCAGATGGAATTACAGGTGAATTCTACCAAACATTCAAAGAAGAATTAATACCTATTCTCCTCAATTATCCACAAAATAGAAGAAAGGCTTCCAAATTCTCTCTATGCAGCCAGCATTACCCTGATACCAAATCCATCCAAAGACACTACAAAAAAAAAAAAGAAAACTACAAATCAATACCCCTGATGAACATAGATGCAAAAATCCTCAACAGAATATTAGCAAACTGAATTCAACAGCACTTTAAAAGGATCATTCACCACGATCAACTGGGTTTTACTCCAGGAATGCAAGGATTGTTCAATACTCAGAAAAATCAACATGACACATCACAGTAACAAAACAAAGGATAAAAACCATATAATCATCTCAATAGATATGGAAAAAGCATTTGACAAAATTCAACACTGGATCATAAAAACTCTCAACAAAGTAGATTCAGAAGGAACATATCTCAACATAAAAAGGGACATATATGAAAAACCCACAGCTAACATCATACTCAATGGTGAAAAAGTTTTTCCTCTAAGATCAGGAAGAAAAGAATGCCCACTTTTACCACTTTTATTCAACATAGTACTGTAAGTCCTAGTTGCAACAATCAGAAAAGAAATAAAAGGCATCCAAATTCATAACAAAGAAGTAAAACTGTAACTAATTGGAGAAAGAGAAATTTGGGAAACAATCCCATTTACAATTGCACCAAAAATAATAAAATACCTAGGAAGTAAAAGACCTGTATATTGAAAACTATAAAGTATTGATCAAAGACATAGCAGCTAATAAATTAATGGACAGATAGACCATGTTTATGGATTGGAAGAATTTATACTGTGAAAATTTCCATACTATCCAAAGCAATCTACAGATTGGATGCAATCCCCAAAATACCAACAGCCTTTTTCACAGAACTAGAACAAATAACACTAAAATTTGTATGGAACCACTAAAGACTCCAGATATCCAAAGAAATCTTGAGAAAGAAGAACAAAACTGGAGGTATCACAATCCTGGAGTTAAAGACATGTGACAAAGCTATATAAATCAAAATAGTATGCATCAAATAAATCCACACCTATATAACAATCTATAATAAAGAAGGCAAGAATATACAATGAGAAAAAACAGTCTTTTCAATAAAAGGTGCTGGGAAAACTGGACACTACATGCAAAGAATGCAACTGGACCACATTCTCACACTATATATAAAAATAAACTCAAAACGGATTAAGAACTAAATGTGAAACCTGAAACCGTAAAAGGCCTAGAAGAAAACACAGGTGGCAATCTCTTGGATATTAATCTTAGAAATATTTTTCTGGATATGACAAAAATTAAAAACAGAACTATCATAGGATCTAGTAATTCAACCACTGGGTATTTACACAAAGAAAACAAAAACAATAATTTGAAAAGCTACATGTACCCTTATGTTTGCTATAGCATTATTTATAATAGCCAAGATCCAGAAGCAACCTAAGTGTCTTTCAATAGATGAATGGATAAAGAAAATGTTGTGCGCGCGCGCACACACAGACACACACACACAGACACACACAGAATATTATACAGCCAAAAAAAGGATGATACCTTGCCATCTGTAGCAACGTGGATGAATACAGAGATTATGCCAAGCCAGACAGAAAGATAGATATATGATTTCACTTATATGTGAAATCTAAAAATAAAACAAATAAGCACACAAAACAGAAACAGACTCAAATACACAGAAATGATGGTTGGCAGAGGGGAAGGTGGTGGAGGATTTATTCATCTCTCCATACAAATAAAATATAGTAAAAAGAGAACAATCATGGGAATCAAAATAGTATTATTCTTTTATAATTATCTTTCAATATTGAATAATGTTGCTCTTACTGTTATATTTTTGAAATCTATATTCATATTCATTAATGTAAAATAAACTGTATAGAATGAATGTGAACAAAACACAAAGAATAAATGTAAATACATGTGTATCTACTTTCAATACCCTTGTAAAGATGTACAGAAATGGAGACAAATAAGTAGCTGGTAAATCTGGTTCTCTTTATCATTCTAAAGTCTATTGTTATCTCTTATATTAAAGCCTTCTTTGACTTGACTATGGGTCAATTATAGAAGAAAAATGCTGAAGGACAAAACATGAAATGCAAAAACACTCACGCAATTTAAAATCTCTACATCACAGTTTGAATCTGGGTAACAGAACTTTAATAAAGACAGACTAACGAGCTTCATGAAGACAATAACTTACTATCTTGTTCCTCATTCTATCTCTATGACTGTTCAGCAATTAGCAAAGTGCCCAGCATAAACTAGGCTTCCTATATTAAGAGAATGAAAATACATGAATGAATAAATGAAGACGAAACACTAAAACTGAATGACCGTCCTCCAGAGACTATTAATAAGTTCAATAGTGTTCCTTAGCTATGTATGGTCCACTGTTCTAGAGTTCTACATGTCAACTCATCCTTAGTATTTCCATTTTACAGATGAGGAAACCAAGACATAAAGTAACTGGCTCAGTTCGCACTGTGAACTGTAGGGCAAGGATTCAAATTCAGAAAGTCTGAGTTTAGAGCCTAGGCTTTAACCCACTATGATACAGATTTCTAGAAATGCCACTTTAAAAATACACATTTTAAGTGTGCTTCTTAAAATGACAAAAAGGACAATAGCTAGAAGACTTGAAGGATTTTTCAAAGTAGTTGGGGAAAAGAAGTTAAAGATTGAAATCAGGCATGCAAATTTTATAAAAATGTAGGACAACAGACTTCAAGCATCCAATCAATGTAGAATACCTTCAAATATGTAAGTTATTCTAAACAATTTATCTCAAGAGAACTAATCTAAAGTCAGGAAAGAAGTAGAACTTGAAAATTTCATTCACGCAAGACTAAAACATTAAGTTTTTTTTTTTTTTTAAGTTTATTTATTTTTGAGAGAGAGCAAATGGGAAGGGGCAGAGAGAGAGGGAGAGAGCGTGAGAATCCCAAGCAGGCTCTGCACTGTCAGTGCGTGGAGCCCAATGCAGGACCTGAACTCATGAACCGTGAGATCATGACCTGAGCCAAAATCAGAGTCGGACGCTTAACCAACTGAGCCACCCAGGTGCCTCAAAGTCTTCGATGGTATCTTATTGTAAAAACGAATGCGATGAAATTCCGTCAGCACCAATTCACAGCCACGTTTTCTTGTTGAGAAACTCTAAGAGCACCAGTTTTTTAATGTGCTGACATCTTACCTTTTCTTTTTGCTGATGATCATGTCCATGGTTTGGAGCAGTCGCCGTTCCAGGGCCAGGATATCTGCATCGGTTACATTTCTATAATAAGCACAAACAGTTAGCAGTGTTTTGGGACCCCATCCTTGGGCATAATAAATATAAGTCTGCTGAGAAACACATAAATCTCAACTGTTACCCAGTAATTCAAGGACCTCTTTCTAGAGAATATTAACATGACTATAATAAACAGAAGTGCTTTTGCTGTCATTTTCTTACAGCTAATATTTTGCAGTCTCAGGGCAGTGGGAGGTAACTGGGTCTCTTTTAGTCTTTCTTAGCTCTGATCCAGCGACATTGATGAGGTATGTGGAAGCACGCTTGCAACTTGGCAAAGCTTTGCGCAGTAGCAGTATCGTAGCCAGTGAGGTTTATCCGAGGCACAATTATTGCTACTTTTGGGAGGAAGTGATTTACTGAAGTTGTGGATTAGCCGTCCACAAGAAATGTGCCTTTAAAGAGCTGCAGTAAGGAGGAGGGAGAGGGGCTGAGTGGAATGCCCATTTTAAAAATAAGTGAATGTAGGACAAATAAGGGCAAACAATGTAAGTGATAAGACTTATTCAGGGAGATTTTCAGGACAATGCTCATAAGGACAGAGGGAAAGGATGAAAAGGCAGTGTCACAGATCTAATGTTTACATATTAATGATGGCGGCATGATATCACATAGGTATCCATGAAGTAACAGGAAAAAAGAAAAGAGACAACGTTCTCTTTACCTGAGGAAGTAGGACATGTACGTGTATGGGCAGTTGACGGCACCAAATCCAGAAAGAAGAGCCATGAGAGTCACACCAATCACACCTACCCGGCTGATGAGCTGTTCTATGGACAAAATCCCTAAAAACACCAAAGCACCTTAATGTCAGCTTTATCTTTGATAAAGATCAAAAAGAAGAAACATCGCAGAAAATATCAACTATTACATACAGCTTAAGCAAGCCAATTTTTAATTATCAATATGTAGCTCTTCCATAATAAATGTATAAAAGTCTATTAATTTTCCTCATATTCCATATGCTTTTATTTTTATTTATTTTTTATATGTCTTTATTTTATTCTGAGAGACAGAGACAGAGAGTGAGCGGGGGAGGGGCAGAGAGAGAGAGGGAGACACAGAATCGGAAGCAGGCTCCAGGCTCTGAGCTGTCAGCACAGAGCCCGACGCGGGGCTCGAACCCACAGACTGTGAGATCATGACCTGAGCTGAAGTCGGACGATTAACCGACTGAGCCACCCAGGCGCCCCTCCATATGCTTTTAGAATCATCTCTTACTGGGTGATGGTAATAGTAAAATAATAATTATAAATAACGCTTATTGATCGTTTATGCAAGGTAGTGTGAACTCTAACAAGGCAAAGTACTTTCAGTGAAAGCTTTGGTAAAAAAAAAAATACGTATCAGCAAAGTAAATCTGCTGGAGAAGTATAAATAGCCGGTAACATTTTGCATTATAGTTATTGTAAATAGATCTATATATTACATACACGTCCCCCTTATGTCATAGCTCTTAAGTCTTAGGAGCTTACGTTTTATTCATTTTTGCCAATAAACACATAAGGCATCTAACAAATGAGCTGAATTTATATGTGAATGAGTACCTCAAACGCAAATATGTGAGTTTTTGATTATCAGCTGTATTCTAATTATCAATTTTTCCTATGATTTGAGAATGCTGAAAGTCCGCAGTTAAAATAAATGCTGTTGATACCTTGGATAAATGAAGAGAAGGGAATGCTGAAGAATAAGCCAGGAAGTTTGGAAGCACCAGACGAAACCAGTTTTGTTTTTACCTCCTATTTCTAGGATGGAATTCACTTCAGCATTATCTACTCCTATGGCCTAACACCAGAGCTGCCCTGCAGGAATTCTGTTAGCTCTGAAACTGAAATTCCAATAATCATGCTCTCTTGCTCTTGTATTTCTACTACACCATTTTAGAGCTCTTTGTGACCTCTGATTTCTAGGCTTTTGCTTCCCCCTACCTTCCATTTCTCTTCCTCCTGCAGGATGGTCTCATAACCTCCCTCCTGCAGACCCCTGCTACAGGTAAGGAGCAGACACGGACGGGAGTGTGGCAGATTCTAGACACTGGTTCACTCCACGTCCACTCTAACGCCTTTCTGTCATGTCGTCTTGTACCACAGAATCTAGAAAGCCACACATTCTTTCCCAGATGTCCTGGAAGCTAAGGTTCTGACTGTACTTAGGTTGTATCAATTCACATGCCCACGTTAGACCTCAAGGGCAGAAGGGAGTAACATGGGACACTGGACAGCACTTGGGACCTGCAGCAGCTGGGGAGAGGTTCTACTGTCGGATCCCTGGTGTCACAGGTCCCCAGGGGCAGTGACAACTTCCATGGGGGTTTTCTCCAGTTTACTGCTGTGGAATGGTTGGGTGTTTCTCTTCACTGTGCAGCACTTAGGTTTAACATCCTGCTTTCCCATAAATTGTATAAACTCCCTAATACTCTGTAATAAGTCACTTTCTGCTTTAAACTAGTTAGAGTAAATTCTGTTTTCTGCTATAAGAACCCCGATACAATAGGAGAGTGAAATGAATAGATGTGCATTTTTTTTTAAACCTCTGGTATCAGAGTGCCAGTATATTTATTTCAGGTGGGCTTGCTAATCTATGTTACATAGATTCATATATATACATTTTTGAAGTACTAGAAGGACTGTTAGCTGAGGGATTATTGTCCATGGTTTATATTTAAAGAGGTGTATTTTTTTTAAGTTTTTATTTATTTATTTATTTAAGCAAGCTCCACATCCACCTTGGGGCTCAAGCTCATGACCCCAAGATCAAGAGTCACATACTCTACTGACTGAGCCAGCCAAGTGCCCCTGCTCTTGTATTTAAAATGAACTTTTTTGGGGCACATGGGTGGCTCAGTCGGTTAAGCGTCCGACTTCGGCTCAGGTCATGACTTCATGGTTCATGGGTTTGAGGCCCGCGTTGGGTTCGGTGCTGATGGCTCAGAGCCTGGAGCTTGCTTTGGAGTCTGTGTCTCTCTCTCTCTCTCTCTGCCCCTCCCCTGCTCATGCTTTGTCTCTGTCTCAAAAATAAATAAACTATAAAAAAATTTTAAATAAAATGAACTTTTTTTGTGTAAGAAGAGACACCGATTCCTAGAAAGCTTTTTTTTACCTACCAATTATGAATGTTTTATGTCACCACTCTTTCCCAAAATGCATATACTCCCTAAAGACAATATTTATCATCATTTGAGCAGTGGTCATTTATCTTTTGGGTTACAGACCCCTTTGGGAATCTAATAAAAACCTATGGATACTTCGCCTCCAAACATACACACAAATGTTTCCCTGTAATTCTGCACAGAATATTAGAAATTTTAAGTTAAAGACAACTCTCCCCACCCCTCACTCTCCTGAAGTTCATTCACTAACTGAAGGTCAAAAACTCCTTTTCTAAAATCATAGAGGTAGTTTCTTTTGAAAGCCAGCATTCGAGACTTCCTGGGATGAAGGGAAGTTCAGTTCAAGAGCCGATAGTTTTGAGAGAAATAACTTGCTATATTTCCCATATTCAGTAGTTTTTAAAAAGTTATTGTTTTTCGAAATTAGAAAATGGTAAACAATGATTTCCCTCTCCCTCTCACGTATACACTCACCATGTTTCGGGCTGAGAATGGGAAATGGATCTCCTAGTTTCCAGAAGAAGTACATGAAGGTCAACCAGAGGAGACAGGAGAACAGCAGCCGCTGTCTATGCACTGAGGAGGAGGAGATGGAGGGTAAACTGAGGTACATTAGGGAGCTTGCTCTCCTTCCACATATGGAATCATGCTAACTACTGTTTGACTGACTCGTCCATTTGGCAAAGGAATGATGGAATAATACAATTTTTAGAGAAAGCATATTTATCATCGTCAGAGGAATTTGGCTGAATTATGAGGTGGGTTAGGGGAGACAAGACAGTAGAAACAGAAAATACAGCTGTGGCAGCACAGATCACTTCATTATTCATTCAACATTGATTCTATGCCAACTTTTTAAGATGCTGGCGTGGGGCACCCCCAAACAACAGTAGTTACTGAGAGTAACATAGAAATGAAACTCTCCACAGCTTCAGTCCCCACGAATCCTCGCCTCAATCGACGTGCCGATGTGAGAGGGTGAAATACTCACGTTTACAAATACTCACATAGTCGGATGTTGCTCACAATAAAATAGCCAATGTAAAAAGGCACCATGAAAACCAGGATCAGAAGGATGACGCACAGGTTCATTTTCCAGTGAAAATAACGGGAACTGAAATAAGTATCAAAGAATATTGCTAGGAGGGGAAGGAGGCAGCAACTTCCATTCTCTTTAGTCTTCCGAAAGATCTCTTGCTCTTTGAACTCAATACCGAATATATCCTATCCAATTAGTCAAGGAGGCTGTTACTGTCTGCTTGTTTATAGAGGTTAAAGAATAGATTACAAAGTTCTGAAAGGTATATATGAGCATCCTAACTTCCTAAGAACTTTACTTATTCAAATGAGAACACGAGTGCTCTAGTTATATTCATAGCCAGTGTATAATAACCTATTAACATATACTATTACTGGTAGAACGGCTATTATTTCTTTTACCACTGGGAGGCTCGTGAATTCAGAGAAACTAAATGTTAATGGAAATATGTGCCATAAAGACTTATACATAAAGATTTCTTATGTACCTTCAATGTCAATAAACATTTGATTTTCATGACTTCTTTAATGCTTATAAACTGTATTTTATTAATTGACTAAAATATTTTTAGGACTTTTCTAATGCTATGCCTTTTGTTCCCATGACTTACACATTCTGTAAGTAGAAGCCTGTATCTCCCACTCCCCTTCACCCATTTTGCCCATCCCCCTGTGGACTTTAAAATAACAAATTTATTGAGATATAATTCACCCCTTTACACTTGAGAACATTTCATCACTCCATAATGAAACTCTGTTCCCATTAGCTCTCCTTTCCTCTCAACTGTCCCAGCCTTAGGAAACCGACAATCTACTTTAAAGTCTCTATGGATTTGCCTATTCTGGAAATTTCATATAAATGGAATCATACAGTTTATGGTCTTGTGTCTGGCTTCTTTCACTTTGCATGTTTTCAAGGTTCATCCAAGATAGGCCATCTATCAATACTTCATTCCTATTTATGGCTAAATAACATTCATTCAATTGTGTGCATATGCCACATTTTGGAGACAGAGCATGAGTGGGGGAGGGGCAGAGAGAGAGGGAGATACAGAATCCAAAGCAGGCACCAGGCTCTGAACTGTCAGCACAGAGCCCCACGAGAGGCTTGAACCCACGAACCGTGAGATCATGACCTGAGCCGAAGTTGGACGCTTAACCAACTGAGCCACCCAGGTGCCCCATTTGTAAGCTATTATAAACGGTGATGCTATGATCATTTGTGTGCAAACTTTTGTGTGGACATATTTCATTGCTCTTTATGTTTATACTTAGGAGTGGAATTGCTGGTCATATAATTACTTTTTTGAGGACTGCCACTATTTTCCAGAGTGGCTACACCATTTTACATTCTCCTCAGTAAGAATACTAGGGTTCCAAATTCTCTACAGTCTTGCCCAAACTTGTTACTGTCTTTCCGATTACAGCCACCCTGATGGGTGTTAAGTGGTAGCTCATTGTGGTTTTGATTGGCATTTCCTTGCAAATGGCTCACGAAGTTGAGTGTCTTTTCACGTGCTTACTGGCCATCTACATCTTATTTGGAGAAATGCCTATTCAGATCCTTTGTCCATTTTTCAACATACTGTCTTTTTATTATTGAACTATTAAGAGTACTTTATATACACTAGAGTCAAGTCTCCTATCAGATAAGTTATTTATAAAAATTTTTTTCTCATTCTTGGGGTATCTGTTTACTTTCTTGAGTGTCTTTTGTGTTTATTGATCTTGAACTTACACTTGGGCCTTGTTTCAAAAAGTTTAGTGGTTAAGTGGCTTATGAGGTTATATATAATACAGAATGATGAAATAAACTGTAAGAAGTAGGAAAAGAAAGGAAAAGCATGGGAAAAGATAGGTAAAAAAGCAGGCTAGGCCTGATGACTGTTTTGAAAATGTAAACCACAGGATTCTAGAAACTTAATAGGAGTGCATCATAAATTTAGCTTTACGTTTTCTAATGGTCGACATGAAATAGAAAATTTGATCAGTTAAATAAGTAACAGTGCTACCAGAAAAAACAATTGCTTCAAGGAAGCATAACTATTACTGATTTATTATTACTGAAATTACTACCAAGACCATAATGAAACTTCTCCAAAGATTTCCCAAAGAAGAAAATGTGAGGGCAATTAACAATGTCTTCAACAACATCTTTTCAAGAGAAAGGTCAAAATGAGTTTCAGAGGGCTGTGCCTTACTGTGTCTCCTTAGGACAGAGGGCAGGCATCATAAAATAAAGAGCTATTCATTAAAAGCTACACTACAAAATGCCAATACCATTTAGTCTAGATATACTGACAGCTTTTTACTCCTCTGGATTAATCCACTGTCCAGCATTTAGAGAAACAGATAAACTGCACATTCTCTGAGCAATTGTACTTAGTATTTCAGCTAAACTTCTACAAGCTATGGGGAGACGGTTTGTAATGACAAGGGTGACACATCTTGCCAATTAAAAGTGAACCACATATTTTAACTGTTATTTGAGCCAAGAGTAAAAGGACATTCTCCTGGGAAAAGTGAGGATCCTATCAAGATTATTTATTTGAATAGGAGACTATACCACTTCTGCTCAGAGGTGAGTCGAAAGAATACTCTTGGTTAGGGCCAAGATTCTCCTTTGAAAACTTCCGAATGCAGTCAATGCACCAAGAGAATACATAATCAAGGCCTATATTTCTGTTGCATAGTAGGGCCAAATGTTAGTATGAGAGAAATAGGTGTAACTGAACACGTCTTAGTCTACACAACCCCAACCCCCACAAAAGCACCCAAAGAACCACCAGATTTCAGCAGTGCAACTTCCTATACTCTTGAAGAGAAACTATTTAAGAACTATACTGAGTGATAGGTCTTCCTGTATGGATTAATTATAAATGAGTTAAAAGTGGGGACATCATCTAGCAAAAACAATTTTGGTTTTAGAAAATATCTGAGCCATAATCTTTTCTTTTGTTACTTAGATCCGTAGTCAGCAAACTAAGGCCTGGCAGACACTTGCTTTTATAAGTAAGATTTTATTGGAACACGGCTGCACTCATTTGTTTATTCATCGCCTGTGGGTGCTTTCATTCCACAGTAGGAGGGCTAAGTAGTTGTGATGGAAACCACATAACCAGCAAAGCCTTTTTTACAGAATAACTTGCAGACCTCTGGTTAGAGAGCAGTGAAAGTTCCGGGTTGTGATAATAAAATTTCGTAATTAGCAAGTTAAAGAACACCTGTCTATTCTTGATAGTCATAGCATCTCTATCCTGCTCATCTAAAAGTTTTAAGAACTAGCTCAAAAGAAGAGTAGGGGTGGGGGGTGGGGGGAGGGCGCCTGGGTGGCTCAGTGGGTTAAGTGTCTGACTTCGGCTCAGGTCATGATCTCACGGTTCGTGGGTTTGAGCCCCGCGTCGGGCTCTGTGCTGACAGCTCAGAGCCTGGAACCTGCTTCGGATTCTGTGTCTCCCTCTCTCTCTGCCCCTCCCCGCCTCAAGCTCTGTCTCTCTCTGTCTCAAAAATAAACAAACATTTAAAAAATAAAATAAAAGAGTCAGAACATACTCTTATTTTATCATACTATAAGTTTTTAATTTATCTATCAAGAGACATTAATTATCAACTCTGATTCTCTAAGGAATCTGAGAACACAGGCTCTCTGCAAGTCTCAAGTATCGGGAGTCTGAAACAAGTTATACAGCTTAGCTGAGCACGGACTCCTGACTACAGAGCCAAATGCCACCTTATTCTTGAAATTTTTTCCACGCAGTGATACAAACTACGCAAGTCCACACAGAATCGCTGATGTGCTCTACACACAAATAATGGCTTAAAAAACCCAAGCTTGCAGTTTCACAAGCAAGAAATATTTTGGACTGTAATAAACAACAGGTCTGTTATTTGGAGAGGAACAGGAGTTGGTTTTTAAAAATGCTTTAAAGAAGACGAAGTTCAATCGGACTTGACGGGGCCTGTGAAATCAACAAAGGTAGTGAGAGCTGGAGTTGAGGCTTCAGAGAAGCCCGTACCCAACTAACCGAGGAATTTCGACCTTTTCAGGTAGAGATTTTTTTTTCATTAGCACAACAATGTGAAGGGCCATTAGCAGGATTCAAAGAGTAGCCTCAGAATAAAACTTTGAGGAGAGAAGCCTGGGACCTAGGCTCTCTCTCACAGCCTCATTCTCAATTAGCTCAGAGCTAAAGGTCAGATTTCTTTTTTCCTATTTCACAGTCTGTGTCAAAGCAGCTACAGATGGCTGGGACCCGTATTTGCTGATTCTTATAAGTTACTGAGACTAAACTAACCGCATGGTAGAATTTTTTCAGCTGTGGGATTCAGATAAGCCTTTTACTATAAAGAAATCATATAGGTCTCTTCACAAGAAGAGTTACTTAGTACTCACTCACCTGCTATTCAATACTTTTAAGATTTCAAAGATGATGAGCTCAAACATGGTGCAAGAAAACGCGAAAGTCACAGAGAAGATCACCTGTACCACATACTGACGTACCTATTAAAAGTCAAATACAAAATACAAGTCATTTCCTTGAGCGAAATATTGAACGGATAACCTGGTCACAAGTCTGACAACTTAATGGAGAAATTCTTAAATCACTGGAAACAGGGCCATAACAGCAACTTGCTTGGAACTAAAGAACTAGATGGAAGTTGGTAGTATTTCTAAATCATGAGGCACTTTTATCATCCTCTTGTGGATGGAGAATTTAAAGGATAAGATGAAGTGACAGGGTCAGAAGTAGCCCTGAGAATTCATGATGCACACTGACCAAAAGAATGGACAGATACATACATATATACATATATATAGGTTAATGCTAAAAGGGTTTCTTCAACACTCTCTGCAGACCTTGGACCAGTTCTGGAACCTCCCCTGGGAGGTCTTCTTGAGCACAGCCAAAATCTCTAGAATACTGGGCTCTTTCAGACAACAACCCCAAACTCCCTGGGGAGGTTTAATGGTGAACATCCTAGAAATGATCTAAAACGAGTCGACAACCATTGAGCTTATTACTCAATGAGGACTGATTAGGAAATGTCCAGTCTAAGCTGGTGCTTCTGTGAATTCAAGGCTTAAGAACTAGATAAGCCTTATTAGCATTTTGGTATTACCTTAGGATGTAAGATTGGTCATTAACAATGAAGGTCAGATACCCAAATGAATGGGGACGTTCAGGATACAGAAGCTAAATTCTCTTCTGCAAAATAACTATCTGCTATTGTTCTATATACAGTTATTGTTCTATATACCGATATTACTAAGACATGATAGTTCTTGCTCTGAGGCTACATATGACTTGCTTAAAAAAAAAAGTCAACCAAGCTTAATCATATTCTCCAATTTAAGAATTATATAGTACTCATTTGGTCAAAACTCCCTATCTTGGAAGTGAACATGACCTTTCTTGAATGGAGGCATTTTTCTTGCCCATTTTAAAACAACCTAAATTCTTATAGTAGTAGTATAACCAAAATGATATCTTCTTACTTCATAGTCCTTAAACAGTTGGCGCATGAAGAAAAGCCATCCGAATCCAAAGAAAAGTATCTGGAGGAGAAAGAAGATCGAATGTCAATATATGTAATCTTTTGAGAACTGCCTAATACAGACTATTTTATGATAAAAGGTCTGCTAAATAGACAACTTACCTCAGAGATTAAAGACAAGATCCACTTACATAATATCTATTTATTAAAGTTCATAACATTGAGAGAGGATATTAAAATGCTCTTCAATTTTTGAAGTTATCCATGTTTTAAACAATGTCTAAGTTAGGCAAAAATAAAGTATTTTTTTCCTGTAATCTCATGATTATCATTTTAGCCAGAGAAGCTAGAAAACAAAAAAAGAAGCCAGAGAAACTTGCTTCTTATATGAGATCCCTGTTTGCAAGCATATCAAAAAACCAGAACTTTAGGGGAAAGGAGTTAAAATTCTTTTAAAAAGGTAGAAAAACAGATTTTTAACGTCTTTTCTTTCATGGAGCTTTCTTAGCTTCTCCACAATGCTGCCTAATCCAAATAAAATGGTTTTCATCTCAGTATAAAGCCAAGAGGTGGAAGGATCCCACTTTGTCAGTTTTGGTTCAAGCTGGTATCAGAGAGAGGAGCCACATGACCGTGCTGTTCAGTGTTCGAAACGCTGGCTTGTTTTTTACCGGTGAACAGAACCTTTTCTATATACACGCATACGCAGACTGATACAACTTAAAAAAAAAAGTTTATTTTTCTTAAAGTGATCTTTACATCCTACGTGGGGCTCGAATTCACGACCCAGAGACCAAGAGTCAGATGCTCTATGGGCTTAGCCCACAGGTGCCCCATAACTCCTCTGTTATCAGTTAGGAACTTGACGAATAACATTCTTTTATGCCTTCCCACCAACTTCAGGAGAGGCGTGGAGCCCTGAGCATGGTTTAGAAGACTCCTCCAGCCCCTTGCTGTGTCCCCCCTACCCACCTAACACATTTTCAGCCACGTGGAACTGCCTCTGGATCTCTAGACACAATACTCTCTCTTTCATATCAAGACCTCTACGGACATTGTCCTCGGACAGGAACTTCTCTCCAGTCCTTCCAGGTCTTAATTCTTACTCCCTCTGGAAGGCCTTCCCTGACCTCTCAAAGGTAAGTTGCCCTTTTGATATAATCCTATTCTACCCTAATTTCCAAAGGACTTGCCACACAGTCTTGTAATGTCTAATTTAAACACACTTTCTTAGACGTTAGATTGTAAGCTCTGCGAGGACAAGGAGGTCTGCATGCTAATCTGGACTTTCGGCACCCTGTACAGTGCCTGGCGCAAGGAAGGCACAATCTCCGTTGCCGTCCGCTGAATAGAAAAATGGTCCCTGGTGAGAGATGGTTTGTTCTTGAACACGCAACCTCAATTTTTTGGTGATAAGTTCAGCGTGCTGTGCTGAGTGCTGGGGTGCAAAGAGGAGGGAGGCAGTCGCCACTCTGAAGGAGCGTGAAGTGTAAGTGGTGAAGACACTAAGTGAGTATAATGTCACAAGGGATGTGCAAGGATAGAAATATACCCATAATGTAAAAGAATATGGAAGAGGGAGATCAAACACATCTGTAGGGAGTCAGGATGGATTTTCTGGAGAATACCTTAGCTGAAGGAGATTTCAATCCAGGAGTAAAATCTGTAACATGTACAAATTTGGGGATTATATATATTTTTCTAGGCAGAGGTTCTAAGGCATTTATCACCTACTCAAAGGTTTCTACCACCCCTAAACTATTAAAGGACTATTTTCTTAAAGGATGAAAAAAGCAGTAGGCAGGTAAAAGACAGGGGATGGAGGTGGGAAGACCTGGCTTTCTTTCCAGGGAGGAAAAAAACAGGAGTATAGGCACAGAAGTAAGAAATAGCATGGCATAGACATGGGAGTATCTGGGAATACACATGGGCATATACAACACATGGTCTGGTGCTGTTGGAAGATAAAATTCAGAGAAGGACGCAGTTAAAAATGAGACTTAGTGAGGAGGAGCAGGAGACCAATGACTCAGAGTCCTGAAGGCCACACTAAGGAGCTTGTAGTCTACAGGTGAGGAGTCATATTTTAATAGGGAAAAGACGTGGCCTGCTTTGTTTTATATGGAGCACTTTGGTGGCCGTGTGGAAGATGCATTTGAAGGAAACAACACTGTAGAAAGAGAAAGCTTATAGAAGGCTGCTGCAGCAGTCCAGAGGATAGATGACAAAGGCCTGAATGAAGACCCTGGTTGCTGGAGAGGAGGCAATCGATTGGAATCCTTGAAGGTTAAATCTGCAGGGAGGAATCAAGCTTGACTTGCCTGGAATACACGACCAAGAGTGAGGCCACCCAACTTATATAGAAAATATTGGATATTGGGAGATTAAGAGAGGAGTTCCCTTTTAGACCTGCTAAAGTGCCCAAGGTCCATCCAGGTCAACATAAAAGAGATTATGAAGGCAGAGCTCGGATACATGTCAGAGTTGAAACCATCCAAGTACGTGAGATCACCCATGAATAGTATGTAGAGTGAGAAGAGCAATGTGGCAAGAAGAAACAGTAGAGGGTAGGAATGGGAAGAGAGCAGGAAGGAGACAGAAAAGAGTGGACAGAGACTGGACACCAGGAGAGTAGGGTATCCTGAAACCAAGGGAACAGAGTTTGAAGGAGTGTTAAATGAAGCAGAGGGACAATAAAACCAGGAATGAATATTGTTCAAGGTATTTGGTTAACTTGGAGGTCAAAGGTGACCTCAAAGAAAACAGTTCGAATAGTGACATGGGGGCAGAAACCAGACTGCAGGTGGGCTGGGGGTGAAAAGGGTAAGGCAAGGGAGACAATGAACACAAATTAACCTAGGGAGAGCCAAGAATGAGAAAAACCAACAGCATTTTCCACAAACCTAGAATAATACTAAAATTTGCATGGAATCACAAAAGACCTTGAATAGCCAAAACAATCTTGAGAAAGAAGAACAAAGCTAGAGGTATCACAATTCCAGATTTCAAGATATACTACAAAGCTGCAGGAATCAAAACAGTATGGTACTGGTACTAAAACAGATCAATGGAACAGAATAGAGAGCCTTGAAGTAAACCCTAGCTTATACGGTCAATTAATCTATGACATAGGAAGCAAGAATATACAGTGGGGAATATCCGATAAGGGGTTAATATCCAAAATATGTAAATAATTTATACAAGTCAACATCCAAAAGGCAAATAATCCAATTAAAAATGGACAGAAAACCTGAATGGACATTTTCCCAAAGAAAACATACAGATGGCCAACAGGTACAGGAAAAGATGCTCAACCTCATTAATCATCAGGGAAATGCAAATTTGTTAAGGGAAATGCAAATTAAAACCACAACGAGATATCACCTTACACCTGTAAGAATGGCTACTATTAAAAAGACAAGAAATAACAAGTGATGGCAAGGATGTGGAGGAAAAGGAACCCTTGTGCACTGTAGGTGGGAAGGTAAATTGGTACAGCCGCTGTGGAAAAGACTAGGGAGGGTCCTTAAAAAATTAAAAACGGAAATTCCATAGGAGCCATTAATTCTACTACTGGGTATTTACCCAAAGAAAACAAAACCACTAATTCAAAAAGATATATGCACTCCTATGTTTATTGCAGCATTCTTTACAATCCCCAGGATCCACAGACAGATAAGTGGATAAAGAAGATGTGGTGTGTCTGTACACACACACATCATGGAATATGATGCAGCCAAAAAAAGGATGAGCTCTTGGCATTTGTGACCACACAGATGGACCTACAGGGTATTATGCTAAGTGAAATTAAGTCAGAGAAAGACAAATGCCATAGGATTTCACTCATATGTGGAATCCGAAAAAACAAAACCATCAAAAAGCAGAAACAGACCCATAAATTCAGAGATCAAACCAACGCTAGCCAGACAGGAGGGAGTGGGGGGATGGCCTGGATGGGTGAAGGGAAGTGGGAAATACAGTCTTCCGGTTACGGAATGAATGTCACAGGGATAAGGATGCAGAGGGCGACAGAGATAAGCCGAGGGAACATAGCCAACGGTATTGTAATAGCACTGCATGTGAAAGATGGCAGCACAGACGAACTCAGACTGGTGGAATCACCAGGCACTCTTTTGTACACCTGCAACTAACGTAACGGTATGTGTCAACTATACTTCAACGTAAAAAACAACACCAAAAAAATGCTCAAAAAAAAAAAAAAAAGACTGAAAAAGAGGAAAAAGAGAAAACATTAGATAGTAGCCGAAGGACAGATGTGGGGAAAAGAAAAAGTTTATAGGTCACAGGGAACAGACTAGTAGAGGAAGGGGAATAAACACATGAGAAGGAACTGATGGCACAGGAGTTGTTGCGGTATTTCCGCTGTAACCATCTCTGCCACAAGCATTTTCGCTGCAAACGTTTTTGCTGTGTAACTAATTTGCCATAAGGCAATTTTGATGTAAAGGACAAAAAATAACGGGTTGACAGTTTGGCTTCATTTCTCCATCAATGCGATACCTCCATTTTCACATTATATAAATTTTAGCCCTCAGAATGGTCTATACAGGGACACGGTTTTGTACCTACACTGACCGCAGAACCTTGATCCATCTGTCAACGGACATGTGACAATGCACCAAGAACAATAAAACAGTGAGGAAGGAGTTCACGGAGCGATGCAAAGATCAGTTACAAATACACATCCCAGTGTTTGGAAACTGACCCTTCTCTTAATGAAGGAAGAAATTTTAGAGGAAATAGAAAAATATGTAATACCAAATGAGGAGACAAATCAAGCAAAAAAAGAAACGTATAACGCTATGAATGAAATACTGAAGATAGTGCTTAGGCACAAGCCACAAAATGAAATCATTTATTTTGCACAGTATTCCCATGTGTGCTACGCTACACATTTTGGAGGTGTTCAAATATTTTACGTCTCACAATAGACTCTATTTAATTTTGTTATTCAGTTTTCATGTTTTATTATGTCCTTTAAAATGAATGTCTCATTTTAGTTTTGGGAGTGTATCTTTTACCGCAAAATTGCCTTATGGCCAAGTAGTTATGTGGTGAAAATACTTGTGGCAAAGAGGCGTGTGGGGAAACTGAAGTGACGATATTAATGATCCTGATTAGGGGCAACTGTCCTTTATTGACCACTTACTATATTCCGGGAACTCTAAGTACTTAGCATTGTAATCACATGAAATCATAAAAAAAAATAAGGCATTTTGTCATTATCCTCATTTCAGAGAAAGCTGAAGTGAATTCATTTATAGTAACTGTCAAAACTAGGATCGAATCTGAAGTCTGCGACTGATTCCAAAGTTTGTGCTTTCAACCAATAAGTTGCTCTACGATCAAAGGCACAGGTGGAGAGGATGTCCTTAAAGAGGAGCAGGGGTATCTTTTTTCTGACCAGGGAAGAAAGCAGCTGGAAATGGTTGCAGACATACATTAACTGCTTAAATTAAGACCTAGGACGTAGGAGATCAGATCTTTTGTCCTCATTTTTATTGATACAGTGGGAGCCAAGGTCATCTGCTGAGAGTTTAAGAGATGAGGCTGGAACAGGGGGCTTTGAGGACTGATAAAAGATTCAGAAATTATGAGGGGAATGGAAAAACCAGCTGATTAAAGTCAAGAAAAAGAACGATTTCAGACTTCATCGTATCATTTATTTATTTTATTTTCAGTAGGCTCCACACCCAACGTGGGGCTCGAACTCACCACCCGGCTATCAAGAGTTGCATGCTCTATGGACTGAGCTAGCCAGGCGCCCCCAGACTTCATTTTAAATAAATCTTTCAGATTTTTGTTCCTCAATATATTTGAATATTATGCAACCAGTAAAACCAATTGTGGAAAGCATATAAAGGACGGTGACTTTTAAAATAAAAAGTTACCTTATTAGGGCATTCCTCCTTTCATAATATCTGAAACGTAATTACAGTTTTTCAAGAGACAAGGACAACGCTTCATTCCAAAGACAGAAGCATTAGGATGAAGCAATAAGAAAACTGCATCAAGGATTTAGTTTCCTTTAAACCCTCAAAAGGAACGGTTTCTGTCGTTTGCCACTTGAAAAAAAAAAAAAGCAAAAAAATATCCATACGCTGGGGAAATGAGGGGGGAAATCAATAATGAAGATAGTCTGAGCTTCTACAAACAGCTGGCCGGCACACTGCGTTTAGCGCTTGCACTTCAAGGGGAGGGGATTCAACTTTGAACGGGACAGGACCTCAAAATTTAAATTAATAAATCATAACTATCAGCGCTACGAGGAAGACAGTGGCTTAGCGAATGAAAGCTGGTAAAAGCAAAGCGACTCCCTGGACAAAGCTTCTATGGAGCAGGGGGTCAGTGTTTTATTTATGTTTGTAGCCTCGGAGCTTCACACAAGGGTCGAGAAGTCCGCAGACTGTACGAATCAAGGTGCCCGACCGGTAAGAAAGGCGCGTCGGAAAAAGATCCCGAGAGCGTGTGCAGCAGCAAGAGGATTCAAGGAGGAGGCGTCGGTTCACAAACGCAACCTCTGACAGCGCTTTTTAAGATCTCAGAGCTGGCCGCCGCCCAGTCCTCCCCACCCGGCTTCAGGATTTGACAACCAACCAGCAAGGGCGCCACGTGTCCCCAGAAGCCGGCTCCGATTGGCTAGCGGCGCACTCGGCGCCCGGAACCACACTCTTCCCCGAGCCACGGGTCAGCGGCGCCGTCCAGAAGCTTCGGCGCGCTCTGGGGATCGCTCCTTTGTCGCGGCCCCGGCTCGGAGCCCTGCGGCCGCCGGACTCCCTCCACAAGTGGGCGAGGGAGCGGGGAGGGGGGAGGCCGGCGGGGGGAGGGGGCACGGGGCACGGACGACCGCAGGACGCCCCCCCCCCCAACGGGAGGGCGAGGGACCCGGACGCGGCAAATCCCAGTCCCTCCCCGAGCTCAGGGAACCGAGGAGGCGGGCCCGGGCCGCGGCAGAGGACAGCGAGACCCCGGGCCAGCCGGCATCACGGAAGCCCCAAGGAGATTCGGAAAAAAGAGAGGCTCGAGGGTCCCGGGGCGGGAGGCAGTAGCTCACCTGGGAGGTAATCATAATACTGGAGTCGATCAGGAAACTCATGGCGAAGTGCAGGGAGGCCTCGTGCCCCCGATTCCCCCTCCCCGTGCCCACAGCAAGCGCGGGCCACTGGCCCCGTCACACAGGCGGCCTTCGCCCCGGGTCCACCGGCGGGACCGCAGCTCGCCAGCGCGACGCCATCAAGCTGCGCCCGGCGCGGCCAATCCGTGGCTGGATCCAGAGCTTCCCGCCCAGGGCTGGGGGTGGGCGGGGCGAGCGCGGCGCCGGGAAGCCGAGGGGGCGGGGCCAGGGAGAGGCGGTTCTGGGGGCGGGGCTTAACTAGAGAAGGCCTGGCTCGAAGAGGGGAGATAGAGTTAGCGGGGTCTGAAAACCCAAACGCTGATGTAATGCAAGGTAGGCTTTAATTTCTGAGGCTGAAGATGGGGGGAGGGGGGGCTGAGCCAACATCTTAAGTGGTAATTCCATTTTGTAATGGTCATGGCTAATAAGATGAAGTGAATGATGATTATAATGAGTTAGACGATAATTCAGGCATCGTGTTTTGAATGTTACAACTTATACTTGGCTACAGAAACAACTGCATAATTACAAGTGAGGAAGAGTGGAAAGGCAGATGGTATTTTTAGCATATATAGCTAACCAAGTAACTTATGATGTAATGACAAAAAGCACACCATGTATAACAAGAGAGTGATAATTTCCTTGTACTTGGTACCCATCAGCCCACACATGGAGTACTGCATTCTCTGCACCACGCTTTAAGTGGAACGGAAATGGATTGGAGCATGCTCAGAGGTGAGCCGCTAGAGGAGGCCCCATGGAAAGAACTGAAGTAAGGAGACTCAGGAACACGATAGCTGTCTACTTGTGAAAGAATGGGTAGAATTGATATGGCCCCTGGAGATATATGTAAGACACAGGACTGGAAGTTAAATGAAGCTAGATTTAATTCAAAACAAGGAATAATTCAAGGGTCTGAAGATGAGTTATTTCAGGGAATAGCTTGGAGTTGGAGCAACTCCTCTCCCTCGGAGTTGCTCAACTATAGACTGAAGCACTACTTCATCCATTCAATACTCATTTCACGAAGGCTTCACTGCTGTGAAGCTTATCCTTTCCCGCTAGGGCTCTAGCTAGTTCCTATAGATCCTGTAGTCTCATAGCACTAGAAGCAGGCTCCAGCTGAGGGCAATGACCCAGTGTGGGAGGAGCTGCAGTCAATACCCTGAAGCAGTTTTTAAAAAAAATCTTTTTAATGTTTATTTATTTTTGAGAGAGGGAGTGTGTGTGAGAGAGTGTAAGCAGGGGAGGGGCAGAGAGAGAGGGAGACAGAATCTGAAGCAGGCTCCAGGCTCTGAGCTGTTAGCATAGAGCCCGACATGGGCTTGAACCCATGAACCACGAGATCATGACCTGAGCTGAAGTCGGATGCTTCACTGAGCCACCCAGGTGCCCCTGCCCTGAAGCAGTCTTGAGTGCACATGGCATTGAGGACCTGAGCGTTTAGAGTGCTGTAATCTGAGTCGCTGAGACTCACAAATTTATTACACACAAGGGAAGGTGTCTCTCTTTCTTGGAATTGAACACTGCCATTCTAAGCAGCTCAGACCACCTGTTAAATGTCCAATCCCTTATCCAGAAGGCTAGGGAACAGTGGAAGTAGCCCTACTATGGAAGAGTCAAACCAGATACCTTTGTGTCCCTGGCTACAGCTATCAGGTGTATGTATCAGATGCAGGTGGATATCTGCACAGATGCTACCATGGAGGCATTTACCTACACATGACGAGTCAGAATCTCACCCAACTGAGATTCAAGGCTGTGTGAAAGTACTGAATTCTGGGAGAGTGTATCAAGGCAAACAGTTTACTTTGGTGGCTTATTGGGAGGCACGGTGGGAACCAGGGTCTCAGTGAAGTTGGCATAGCAGAGAAAGGTACGCAGTCCCACTGGCCCCAGCCCTGTGCAAAGCTTTGAATGGCACCACTCAGGAGTTTCTGCCTTGTAATACGCATTTCCAGGTCAAGGACAGACCTGGGTGACCCAAAAAACTACCACCCTTACTTTTGATTGCAAAATGCTCTAGAAACCTTCATACGAGATTAATGTCCAACTGACTCTCAGAGCACTGGGAGGGATGGCTGAAACTGAGAGGCATGACTTTTTGCATTCTTGTCCTCACCTTGGCTTCTATTACCAATCCCCATGACCAACAGTGACCTCTGAGAGGGAGGGAGAGCTCTCCTCTCAACCCCTCAAGACCAAGTGCACAAACCCTTCCCTTAAATCTCTGTATCTCAGCGGAGTTTACAGTACAGCATTTAACAATAAAACTATGCTGGTCATATGTCCCAAGACAATGACAGTAATCATATCACATAGAATAATATTTATCATGGTGACAATAACCAATACTTACCAAGTCCTTACTATGTGCCAGATACTATTCTTAGGATCTCAACAGGTAACAACTCATTCACTCCCTAACTTAGTCCCTGACTTGCCTCTATATGGCAGATGCCCTTGTTCTCTTTCTTTGGAAGCATATTGAGCACATTGGCACTTATTGGATTCCAGGCCTAAGAGAGTGAGGCTCAGGCAGAGAAGGGAGTTCCCTTTTCTTCCTATTCCAAGTAAGAATCTTTCTCTTTTGAGGATTCGACATTGAAATATCCATTTTCTTCCCAGGAAGCCTCACCTCCTATGGACAGGTTGGGATCCTACCCTGTGTTCACAACTGGACAACAATGTGAAAACATAACTGTTTATTAGTACACAAACAATAGCAGGAATTGTTTTCTTATATTTCTAAATTTGCAGGATTATGTCTTTATACTTGCAAATCAACATTTGTTTAGATTTTTTTCCCCCTGGTACATGATGAATTCCTTTCAATTTGTGTTTTCAGGTCTTTTATCAGGTTATTCAGGAAGTTTCCTCCCATCACATCTTTGATACTTATGGTTCTCTTGTCCTGACTCTCCTTCAGGAGGATCCATATTTATGTGTTGGATTTCTATTGCCTTCTCTCCATATCTGTTATCTCCTCTGTGATAATTTCCATGCCTTCGTTCCTCCTCTTGGCATTCTGGGAGAATTCCTGATATTGATTCTCTACAATACTGATTTGGCTTTATGTGTTGCTAATTCTGTTCTTAAATTCTGTTGTGGCTTTGTTTACTGACTGCCAGCTCCTTTTCCAATTCAATGTACTATCCTATTATCTTCTTTTTCATCTCTTGCTTTACAGAGCCAATGATGTTTTCTTTAAATTTTTTTGAGAGCACAAAACAGATTTTAAGATTACTTTTATTTTTTAAGTAAGTTGAAATTACGCTATTCTTTTACTCTTGGTGTCCACTGTTTGTTTCCTTTTCATGTCTCTGAGACTTTTCATAGACTCCAGGTGGTTAGCTGTCTCTTTGTTGTTATTTTCCTTGTCTCTTACTCATCTGTAAAGATGAGAGTCTCATCTGTCCCAGTATACGTGTATAACTAGACACAGTAATTAGTTCAACAGGATTTTTTTTTTAAATCAAGAAGAAGGGTCTTCGACTACAGGATAAGTAAGTATCTAAAAAATACTTAAAGGAAAGACAATTAGTTTGTAAGTAAAGAAAGATACAGAGTTGTCCAAGAAATTATGGCTTCAGTCTGATACAGTCATGAAAAAAGAAATTGGAGAAAGCTGAAATTCTGATCTGAGAGACATTAGAGATATCCATATTTATCACAATGCCGAAAGAAAATCCCTTGTCATTGTGTCTGCCTTCAAGGCATGATTGAGGATTTTTGGGTCACATTATATTCTTTTGGCTCAGTTACCTTTATTTGATCTCATCCATTTTCTGTAGGTTTTATTAGTCCAACTCAATTTTGGAGATGCTTTGTTCTTTCTTCCATCTATAGGTCCAACCAGTGTAGAGATGATAACTATAGTTACCTCTACACTTTCTCACTATAGTGAGAAAGATAGAAAAGTACCCCTGGGAAACCTGGATGAGCTAGAAAAACTGAACAGTTTTCAGGAAAGCTGAGCATCAGAGAGGGGAAAAGCCCCTCAAAACTCTGTCCTAGCCAAAGGGGTCATGACCAGGCACTGTCATTGGCTAACAGCTTCCCTCATGGTGCAATCCGGAATTAGCATTTTTGTTACCATCTATTCAAATTCTACCTACTTCCAAGAGCATTTGGAGCAGACTAAAACACATATCATATGTACAATGAAAGCATTAAAACAAAGGAAAAGGAACCATAGTTTGTGTCTTTACCTCAAATCTTGGTCCTCACTAGTTCATTGTTTCCCCAGGAGTTGGAACAGTCTGAGGGAAAGTGACCAATAAAATATGGTGGAAGTAATTGTATGGGACTTCTAAGGTTAGGTCATTAAAAGATATGGAAGCTTTTACCTTGACCTCTTGGTTCACTTGCTCTAGGGGAAACCAGACACCAACTCACAAGACCCTCAAGTAGACCTAAGAGCAACCACCCTGCAAGCACTAACTTGCTAGTCATGTAGTCATGTGAGTGAGTGGGTCCAACCACCCCAACTACAGACCCTGTCAAACTCTGACTGCAACCTCATGAGAGATCCCAAGCTGCTCCAGAATTCCTGACCCACAGAAACTGTGAGACATGATAAATGGTCATTGTTGTTTTAAGACACTAAGTTCTGGAGTGATTTGTTACTCAGCAACAGATAACTGATACATAAATCATAACAGGTGACAATTTTACTAAATATGTGCATGACAGAGCCTGGAGCTCTATCCTTGTAGCCTTTGATTTTCATTTCTTTACCACTCACTGTTCAACTGATAAGCCAAAGCAACAGATTGTAGATTTTTGTTATAACCACATCTAAACCTCAGTTTCTGTAAATATAAAAGGTGTTGCTAGATTGTATAACAGATAAATCTTGAACTATCAGAGGACTAACACAATAAAGTTTATTTTTTATTTAATTCAAAGCTCAAAAGTCCAAATAGAAATGGGTAAGGAAGGAAGGCCCTTTGATCTGCAATAATTCAAAGACTCTGACCGCTATCTTCAACATATGGCTTCCAGGTAGCAATTCATATGAAAATCTCTCTCCCTCCCCCTTCCTTTATATATGAGAGAGCAAGCCTGCCGGCCTTCAAGCCTGGAGCTCCTGGGACCTTTAGGAAGTCTTTCTCAGATATATTCCTGTGTAGTGTCAGCCTGAGTACATC
Organism: Cryptoprocta ferox; assembly: GCA_028646485.1. NCBI lineage: Eukaryota > Metazoa > Chordata > Mammalia > Carnivora > Eupleridae > Cryptoprocta > Cryptoprocta ferox. The sequence goes on from CM053570.1 coordinate 3,242,265, forward strand.
CCTTGGGTGATGGGAAGTGCTTGCCAATTATTTCCTTCCCGCCTCGGGAGATGTCTCAGTCCTCACTCATGCATCCACCAAATATTACTATGTTCCAGGCACTGCACTCACTAAGTACTGAATATTCAGAGGTCTATAGGATGAAATCTCTATCCTAAAGTTTCTTGCAGTCAGATGAGAGAAAAGCAAGAGATAAAACAGTTTGATAAATGCTATGGTAGAAGTGCACACAGGTATGGAGGGATCACAGATAAGGAGCAACTAACTCTGTCTTGGGAAGTTTGTGGAAGTTCATAGAGAGAGACAGGGGCGCCTGGGGGGCTCAGTCAGTTAAGCGTTGACTTTGGCTCAGGTCATAATCTTGTGGTTCGTGGGTTCGAGCCCCGCGTCAGGCTCTGTACTGACAGCTCAGAGCCTGGAGCCTGTTTCAGATTCTGTGTCTCCCTCTCTCTCTGCCCCTCCCCCACTCATGCTCTGTCTCTCTCTCAAAGATAAATAAACATTAAAAAAAAAAAAAAGAAAAGGAGACAACTGAGCTGAACGTTGAAGGGTGAGAAGGAGCTGACCATGGAGAAAAAGGCAGGCCAGAGTCCTGAAACATTATGGAATTCATTCATCACCATGGGCTGGGCCTGTTTCTATTGGGAACCGGCCAATGGTCCCAGTAAGGCTGGGACACGTACATGTGGGTGGATGTGGGAGATGAGGCTAGCAAGGTGGTATTGACCTCAAGCAATAGAGATAGTTCTGGCTATGTTAAATGAAATAAACAAACGAACAAAACTCTGGGGGGTAGTTCTGAAAACTGAAGGAAGGCTAATGAGCAGGATCTCTGGAAAAAGAGAAACCAAGCATGGCCCAGAACTCACTGTGAGTCTGTTCAGGGACTTTTGTCAAGATAAATGAAGTCCAACCAGGTTGCATCTCTCTGTTACTCCACTCAAAATCTGCATTCCAGGGAGGGAAGATATGATTGGCCCCTTTGGATCAAGAAAACAAAAAACCAAAAACCCTACCCTTGACCAGAGGAAGTCAGATAGACATTACTCAGAGTTCTACCAAGTTCCTCGAACTGAGGAAGTGTATTTCCCCTAGATAAAATCAAGATGTTATTATAGGAGAAGGAAGAATAGATTCTGGGCAGGTAAAAACAGATGTCTTATCTAGGTGGGTTGAAGTCAGTTATGAAGGCTTTGTAAGCTGCGTTGAGGAATTTAGAATTTATTGGGTATGTAACGAAGAGTTGTTGAAGGATTTTAGCGGAGAAGTGACATGGTAAATCCCAGGAAGAATCTTTTGGCCGATTTAAGTTATCTGTTTATTTTTATCTGGAATGAATAACTTTAACTCTTTCTACAGTTCTCAGAGACACGGAAGAGGGCAAATCCTATTGTTTGGCCTCTTCCCATAAGGCCAAACAGGTATACTTTTTGATTTTTCCTGCCGTTTGTGTAGAGAAAGAGAAGGAAAAAAGTGATGAAATCTCAACTGAGAAGGAGAGTTTTCATGTTCTTTCTGAATCAGAGTCTCCTCCGTTCTACTCAGTGGTGAGCTGCAACTAACTACTGACACTGGCCCATAAGAATCATTTGCTAAATTTCCTGGAATTTTGCAAGCCAGTTGTTAGGTACAGTCACTATTAACAATTAAATGACATAAACTTAAAGAAAATGTGAGACACAAGGTAATAAATATGCAAAGCTCATCACTTCTTAATTATTTGCCTATTATCTATGCTAATGAGGTTATTTATATCTATTTTCAGGTGGAAATCTTTTATAATGTTGTGCAACTATACATCTCTCCCTAGCTCTGTTTTCAGTGACATTTTGTTGGAAACCCGAAATTGGTGGGCAATGGCTGGAGAATTTACACAGAGGAAGTTGGCAAACGCTATAAACCAGGGCCTCTTTACCCTGCAGAGAGCAAGTTGTGAAATGTTTACCAGAATACCACTGCCCTCCTCCCCATATCCCAGTTGTCTTGTTCCCCAACCCCTTAATTCCAAAGGAAGGATAACCATGAACTGGGGCAGTCTCTTCACAGTCTAGCTTGGTTGACAAGTCAAAAGAAAAAAACAAAGATGGCGAAAAGTCAAGTTAGTTTTATTTGTTTTGTAAACAGTCTAACATGTGACTATTAGCTCTAACATAAGAATGTGGAGGGTCGGAGAACTCAGGACACAATCCCCATAATGCCTCTCTACCTTCCCAGAGATTTCCCCAGGAAATTTGTTAGGAATGTGCTCCTTAGCCGAGTCTTGACTAATCCTGTTTCCTAGATGGAAAATTCTGCAGACATAGGCAATGAAGCCATCTATTTTTCCCTCCAGGAAACCTCATGTATTCTTCCAGAATTCTTGGCCTGCTCTGGAGAAAGAGGTTTCAGAAGGAAGTGGGACTGGAACTTACAGTATGTCCCACCGCTACCTTGGTGGCCGACTTTGGGAGCTGCAGTGTCTAGGGCAGCGGAGAATGACTGGTCTTTCCTAAAAATCTTTCTTTTATCTAACTGCTGAACCTAGAGTTTTGTTTCCTTTTTCTCCTTCCTTCCAAGTTACATAATTTAGTTATAATATAACGATTACAAGAAGGGAAAGTCTCCCTGACTATTTCAGTATCACTTCTAGGCACACACTTACTTCGTTTAACAGATTGGATTTACATTTAGAAGAGTTTTCCATCCAACCGGGCAAACCTTTGTCATATAAATTTTGCTAACTTGGGTTGTGTGGTCATTTGTACACAGTATGCATAGAGGAATAATTCGGGGTCAGGAGGAAGGAGAGAGGAGGAGCGGGATGGGATAGGCTGTGTGGGTGGGATGCTTCTTTTTCAGCCTGAGCATGACCTAACGACCCGCCCCAGGAACTCATGGAGAGCAGCTGCCCACACTAGCTTTGCCCTGGGCCTTCCAGATGGCTTGAACTGGAGAGTTCCTGCACGCAGCTCATCTAGTATCCAGGGGCTCCCTTCTGCCATGAGTCAGAGACTCAGGTCTCAGGGGCTGGTGCATCTCTACACACCTGTCTACCTGTAGCACCACCTTGAGCAATGAATTCTTGCATGATTGAAAATTTTCTCGTTTCATAGTGTAATTCTTAGGAATTCAGGACTATAGAAACATTGCCCATTCCCCCCCACACCCCATTGAACTTCCTTCATTTTAGCTGACTTTTTGCCAGGATCTTAGTCAACAATCTGTGCAGGAGTTGTAAGTGGTGACTGTCCTTACTTCAGTATGCATTTTACAATAAGGACTTCCGGCAAATTTGGATAGGACCGCCCTCCCTTTCCTTGATTTTCAAATTAGTGAATTTTAAAAAACACCCACTTATCTCTTCTAGTATGCTCATGGTGTTTCCTGGGTATCAGTTCAGTTGTTCTATCTTGTGAAGGAGGTGCAAAATCTGTTACCCCCCCAATTAACCATGGGAGAATTGTCATGTGGAGCAGGGAAGTGACATCTTGGGGTCCTGAGAGTCAATGAGGGGCAGCCAACACTCCTGACTTGACCTTCATTGTTCTTTGTGGGGAAAATCTTATCCACAGGTCACAGTGACCCTCAGGAGTGTTTGTCTAATTCTGTGTTGGATGTGTCACCTGTGTGGCAAGTTGCAGAGTCACGGTGAAAAGCAGATAGGCTTTTTTAGAATGCCCCAAATTCTAGGCCTAGGGATTACAGAGCCAGGTTTGAAATTTTCTAACTGAACTTTGAGTTACTCCGTCCCTCCCTGTCACAGATCTCCCCCGTGAGGTGTTATAACTGCTATTAAGCGAGTAGCCCTTTTCCTCTGGAGCCAGCTGTACTTTGGCTATCTGGCTGTTCATTGCTTCTTTTCATCAGTAGGTCTACGTGCCCCAAGGATGTTCATCTAACAAGGGAAGGACCCAGAGTAGGATTTAAAGCTGGACCTACTGGAGCCTGGGTTGGGGGGGTGGGGGGGCAGATTATAATCCTGAGTCAGTCATAATTATTTGCCTCAAAACAGATACTGAGGGACCCAGCTGTACAGTGTCAGGGCCTCCACGGACACACAGCTGCCTGTGAATGGAACCTGGGACATTTTCCAGAGGATGAAAGTAATTGCCAATCTGTCCCCAGTCGTTTCTCAAGATCAAAGAGCCTCGGGTTCTTACTAAACATATGGGGGCCAGATTCTGTTTTGAGCCTCCTCTGAGAAGACTGACCTCCAGAGTGTCTATTCCGAATTGGAAGAACTCTCACTAGGTAACTGCAAGGGAGGACGAGAGGGCGGCATGGAGACCACCCACCTCCCTTTCTTTCCAGTCTCCCTGCTGCTAGAGGAACCTTTCAGGGAGTGGCAACACTGGGCAGTGGGCTCCAGGCTTGGCAGCCAACTCGCTAATCCTTAACGATACCCCTGGAGGTAGTTTGGTGGCAAATACTATCTCTAGCTTGTCGACAGAAAACCAAGATACAGAGAGGTTAAGGGATGACAATAGCACAGCTACTAAATGGCAGAAATAGAAAAAAAAAATCCTGGTCCCTTGATGCCTGTGTCTATTTCTCCCCCCAAAGAGCCTTCCTCTTTTATTGGGAAGACTAAGAGGGAAAATGGCAACTTCCATGGTGGTGGGGTAGGTGCAGACAGTGAGGCAGGATCCTGCTCCCTCCCAGGAAATACGCTCACTCACAGGCTTATGCCCCAGCCAAGACAAGGAGGCCGGCAGCCTTCACCCCTGCATCAGCAGTTTTCAGTCTGAGCAGGGTGCGATTCTCTTTTTTGGATGAGGTCCTTGTGGAGATAGACACTCTGTTCTGGTAATGATCAAGCTGTCCTCAGGCTCTGAGTTTATGTCTTCTTAAAATGAGTGTGCAGGAGCAAAACTGTAGTAGGAGAAATAGTGTAGCCATTGGGGTGAGCGCAGTGGCGCAGGGTCTCGTCCCCAGGCCTGGGATCCTGTGACTTGTCTCGCCATAGGGAAGCTCTGGGTGGAGCGGTGTTGATTGCCCCGGGGAAGAGTCAAGCAGTAGCCAACAAGTCCCATGTCTCTGAGATAACTATACCTCTTATATTCAACTGTGCACTGCCTGATACATCCTTTCATTGAAAGTTTGTCACTTTGTGAAATAAGTCAGGCAGAGAAGGACAGGTACCATATGTTTTCACTCATAAATGTAACAGGAGAAACTTAGCGGAAGACCATGGGGGAGGGGAAGGGAGAAAAAGTTGGGGAGAGGGAGGGAGGCAAACCATGAGAGACTCTTGAATACTGAGAACAAACTGAGGGCTGATGAGGGAGGGGGAGAGGAGAAGGGGGGGTGATGGGCATGGAGGAGGGCACTTGCCAGGATGAGCCCTGGGTGTTACATGGAAACCAACTTGACAATAAACTATAGAAGAAAAGATAAAAAGAAAAAGAAAGTTTGTCAATTTGGATTAACCTGGGTAAAATATATTTCAGGCTGTCTCTTTGAAAATGTAACATTTCCCTGGAGTATTTATCAAACAACCGTACCTTAGAACGAATTGAATTTCTAGCCCACTTTGTTTTAGAACGGGCACCAAGGAATGGGAGGGGAGGAATAGTCGCATGGGGAGGAGTAGTTTGGGAAGAGGCTTTGCTCTGGAAAAGCGTATCTAGAATGAATTTCTCAAAAGGAAGGGCATAATCAGAGGGCAGCAAAAGGGAACTGCATACTTCAGGATGGCACTGGCTGGGGGAAGACAAAGTTAAGGCAGTTCTCTGGGTACTTCTCTCGGGTTCTGTGGTGGTCCCATGTCCAGATCTCTGCCACTGGGCTTCTATCCCGCGAAGCATCGCTTTGGTCTAGATAAACCATCCTGGTTAATCGCTTTGTCCCTCAGCTCTGGGAATCGATTGGCTCTAGGTAAAAATTGCTCCCTGTGGGAAATATATCCTTGTACTTGAGGATTTCCCCGGGCTGGACTGCATGTTTGAGGAGTGTTGAGTGTCAGGGTCCGGGGTAGGAGAGCTTTGAGATTCTTCCTGTTCCCTTTGGCCTCTATGTCCCTTCCAGGGAGGAGGCCTGGCCTGGGACTAGACTTTGAGATTCTGGCTGTTTGAGCTCCCACTTTGGAAGCTCTCCCTAGTACCACTGTGATGTGATGATCCTCCATGTACACGTCTTATGTGTGGGCAAGGCCTGAGAGCTGACTCTCTTCAAGACAGGTGGGTGGACAGGTTATCTGCTGGCTCAGCCCCCGACGAAAGGAGGCATGGCTCTCAGGGTGAGAGGAGAGGGAAGAAGGGGACATTCTTTCTGCAGGGAAGAAAACTGCCACCAGACCTCAAGGCCTCCTCAGCTCAGGGAGGGGGTCTGGGGTCGGGACCCCTTTCTCTGATGGGGCCCAGGGCAGAATTCCCCACCAGGGACATAATCGCATCAGAACCCCGGGGCTACAGTGACTGGACAGAAAGGTCAGTGAGAATACCGGGAATGTCCTGGACTGATGTCTTTAACTGAACACTCCAAATTGGTGAAAGGAGATTTGGGAGCCCTAGGCACAAGTTGAGACCATAAATACCATGACCAATTCCACAGGAAAGCCGGGCTCACTAGTGTAGGCTCACCTTGCACACTGGTGCCCCGTAGGTTAAATTTGGCGTGCATGCATTTTGTTTGGCCCACGTGGCATATTTAACATTTAGTTGGCAATATTAAAGATGTCAGAAATTTCACTGAGAAGCCTGGGCTTCTGGATTCTGTGGAAAACTCAGAAACTTTTTGTGGTAACATTGCCCGGTCATCAGTGCCTGGTACTGAGTGACAGCTGCCCTCTGCCCCCCAATCATCACAGCTCTAGACGTCCCATGGCGTTAGAACAGGCCCACCCCACCAGTTTAAAGCACCTGCCCGCATCCTGTAGGCATTTGAGTTTGGGTCCCCTGGTACGTGGTCACGCGGTGTCTGCTAGGGAAGTGCTGGGGCAATAAAGTCTGGCTGAACCAGTGAACTTGAACATGGCCACTAAACAGCTGGGAGGCAACCCCAGTTCTGACTGGAAGGATTCCGATGGAGAAATGGGGGTGAAAGTAAAGATCCCCACTGCAGCTGGGCTGGAGGGGCAGGGCAGTCATTTGAGACTGGGAACTTTGATGGGACAACGGGTTTATCTTGGTGGCCCTTTTATAGGTGAAAGGTGGTTTCCTAGTTGTACAACAAGTATTGTGCCCCCACAGTACCTGTCCAACCAGGGGTGGGTGTGAGGGGGAGGGACAGAAGACCCAAATCATGGTGGCCTCTTTTACATTTCATCTTGCCCTATGTCAGCTCGGGTGTTTTCTTTTCTCTCTCTGTTTGGCAACACTTCATACGGTTAGATCGTCGGACCTGGCCCGGCTGCTGGCTTTGCTCAGCCTGCTCAGGGGTCTGGTGTCATCCCTGGTCAGGTCTGGACACAGCGAAGGTGACTTCTCCACGGGCAGCCCTTGCTTGGCTACCTTCTCAGCCTGCAGCTCTTCCTTCTCCCCCTCCTTCCCCACCTCGGGAGTCTCCACCTTCTCCCCCTCCAGCACCGCCAGGGTCTCCTGCCCTTCGCTGCTGACCGTCTCAGCTTCCTGCCTCTTGTCTCCCACTTCCGGTTCTGCCCCCTCCTCCACGGGCTGCTCCTCCCCCTCTCCCTCCTGGGCTCCCACCTGAGCGTAGGAAGGCAGGGTCTCTTGGTAAGCCCGGGACAGGTCCCCTATGGGCCCTGTGCCTATCTTCTCCTCAAACTGACCGAAAGACTTGGCAGAGAGCGGGCTGGTCTCCACCATCCCGACCTCGGTCAGAGGGAAATAGTGGGACACGATTTTCTCTTCTTCCAGCAGCTGGTAGCCCTTGGCTTTCTGGATGGAGGAGACAGCGATGGAGTGGAGGGACTTCTCGGGGATCTCCCCCAGGGGCTGCTCCACGGGCCTCTTGAAGGCCGACCGGATTCTCTTCAGGCCCAGGTGGCTCATCTCCAGAATGTTGAGGAAGAGGGACACAGAGGCCACAGACAACATGAACAGGATGAAGATGGTCTTCTCGGTGGGCCGGGACACGAAGCAGTCCACCACGTTGGGGCAGGGCCACCTGCTGCAGCGGTAGAGGGGCAGGATCCGGAACCCGTAGAGGAAGTAGTGGCCCACGATGAAGCCCACCTCGAAGAGGGTCTTGAAGATGATGTGGCAGATGTAGGTCCTCAGCAGGGTCCCCTCCAGCCGGAACTTCTTGGTGCCTTTGCTGCTATTGCTGCCCTTCTTGACGCTGCCCTGGTCGGCGGCCAGCGGCGCCCTGTCCCCGCCGTCGGCCACGGCCTGCTGGCACAGCTCCTCGGCCTCGCGCTCCTTGCGCTTCTCCTCCATGCGGACGTGGTGCACGGCGTGGCCCACGTACACGAGCGACGGCGTGGACACGAAGATGATCTGCAGCACCCACAGGCGGATGTGCGAGATGGGGAAGGCTTCGTCGTAGCACACGTTCTCGCAGCCCGGCTGCTGGGTGTTGCACACGAAGTCCGACTGCTCGTCCCCCCACACGAACTCCGCCGCCGTGCCCAGGATCAGGATCCGGAAGATGAACAGCACCGTGAGCCACACCCTGCCGATGACCGTGGAGTGCTCGTTCACCTCCTCCAAGATGTTCCCCAGGAAACTCCAGTCGCCCATGTCTCACCCACCTGGAGGAGGCAGAAGGCAAGAGCTGAGCGGGCCGCGCTGCAATCCCAAGCGGGGGCTCTCTTGGCTAACCCTCGGGGGGTCCCCTCTCCTTTCTGAGTTAACGGGAACAGTCAGCTTGTAAGTGGCACCTTATGGAGCGCTTCCTCTCGCTTCCTCTGCAGACTGGGAAGAGGGGACAAACGCGGCATGAAGAATCTGCTTCCATTAGCTTCCTCATCTGTGAAATGGGTTGAACGCTACTACCTGTTCTCAGTCACTGGGCAAGCGGTGGTCTGCAAGGGTGAGGGAGGCAATAGGTATGTAATTCCTCGAGTTCCACCCCAAATAAGGGTCCGTTGTTGACCATAAATAGAAACCCGTGGTTACATGGATTTAAATCAAGACCACAAGCTAAAGGAAGCTTCAAGAGGCATAATGCTGTAAGAATACCCAACACCATGGGGGTCTGGGCCCCCAACCAAATTCTTGGGTGTATGAAATTGTCTGTAGCCATTGTTTCACTGTGTTGGGATGTATAACGATTGGGTGTTTGGGGGGAAGTGGAAGGAAAGAAACATTTCTTGAACATCTCCTTTGTGGCAGACTTTTGACATGACATTATTTCATTTAATTTGATCATGCTGGATTGTAGTCTTCATAAGGATATGGTCCACGCCTGTTTTATTTATTTACTGCTCCGTACTCAATGCCTGCCACGGAGCCCAGCATGTAGTGAAAGCTCAAAAGGTATTTAACTGGTCTGATGTGATGAGAAAACAGAAGTTCAGAGAGGCTCAGTCAGCTAAGATCGAACAGCTAAGTAGCAGCAGTTTTGTCTGGTCCCAAGGCCTGATTTCTTTCCACCACACCGTGGAGAAACATTGCTTTCGATCAGAACTACACAATTCCACAACTCCTGTATTCTCAATTTATGTTTTTTTTTTCTCTCTACATTGAAATCTGGAAACCATTCTTAATAGCTTCACAAATTAAGAACAATATTTTTTTATATTATTATTATAACTCTTTTAAATCCGAAGAATGGGGGGAGTGCTTCAGGGAGGAATCATGTTACGGGGTGAGGAAGGTCCACGGAGACGCTTTTAGTGTCCCGCCGAATGAAAAAGGTTTAAGGTCTGTAACATGTGGCTGTTTTAATAGAGCTAAAAGTTTGTTGAAAAAAAAAATGCCATTAAACATGATAGTATCTAATGCCCCTAGCAACAGTAATGACTAATGCACATGAGATCGAACTGAAAGGGGTGATGTGTGCAAACCGGGGCATATATCCACGGCAACCCTGGGCTAACCTATGAAGGACTATGATCAAAACTTCCACTTTGGGGCGCCCAGCTGGCTCAGTTCGAGGAGCGTGGAACTCTTGATCTCGGAGTCATGGGTTCAATCACCACGTTGGCCATAGAGATTACTTGAATAAATACATAAATAAATAAACTTAAAAAAAACAACAACAAACCTCCTACCTCAATCTGTGGCTGATGCTTCTCCAGCCTGAACATCTCAAGAGTTGCAGTGTTTCCTCATCATTGCTCTTAGACCATGGCAAGAGCCCATGCTAGAGATGTTGCTCCAGGCTTCTTTCAGCCTTGCCCTACCCGACAGGATCAGAAGCCCACGGGGGCAAAGGAATATGCCCGCCACTTTTAATGACAGTGATATTTGGTAACCGCTTGAATGAGTGATGAAAAGTGGTAGATTGGGTGTCATTTTCATCACTAGGAGAGGATACACAAAGTGGCATCTTAAAGCCTCCTTCCAACCTATGGTTTGGAGCCTGGCTAGACAGTCCTTGGTGGCAGACAGGGGTGGTAGGCATGAGCAATGGCCAACCTATGCCCTCAGTTTATGCACAACCACTGTCTGCTTTGTGTTGCTCCTCTTGGAGCCCCAGAAACTCCCAATTAGGTAGGGCATCCAACAGCAGCTTCTCTCCTCCTGCGAAGGTGAGAGCATTTGTGGCTCCCTAATCATGACTCCAGCACTGGGAAGAGTTCCTTGTAGGCATGGGGGTACTGAGAGGGAGAGAGGGTCATCTACTCAGAACCAGATGTTCGGAATCCCAATCACATGTGTCCAGTTATACTCCTGGATTTGACACTCTTCAAAGTACAGTTAAATCTAGTGCTTGCCCTGTGACGAGTGGCAGCCATTTCCATCGCCTTTGGGGAAAAGATGGGAAACCCCATAAACAGGCAGCCCAAGCATAAATTCCACTGGTGACAGAGCCAGGAAAATCCAAGTTTCTTATAACACGGTTCAGTCTAACATTCGTGTTGAAACAATTTATGTAATTTACTCCCGTAAGATCAAGTCTGGCTTTAACACACTCTAAATCTAGTGTTGCTAATGTCTTATCCCCATTGACATGTCAACTTGGTTTTGACACTCTTCCTTGTACGGTAATGTATCAGTCCTTTGGGATTTCTATGTGTATTTCACTCATGTGCCTCAATGAATGTGTGCAGCGAGCACACACTCTGGGGACTGTGTGTCTATCAGTCTTGTTTCTCCCTTTGAGAATCAAAAGCTCTTGGAGGGCGGGGACCATTTTGTCTTCATCTTCTGTGAACCATCATGACACAAAACAAAGACTTTCACAGAGGGGACGCTCCATAAATACCAGTGCGTGGGACCAACAGTAATCATTTCAAATCTGAAATTCTCAATCTCTGAGCGTATGTAGTACCAATATTTCTTAAAGTCTAGGGAACTCCAGTCTTCTTTGCCGCAGTTAGCAATTGGGAGGCTGGGAACTTGCAGAGAAATGCTGAATACCAACAAAGGATAGTAAATGAATCCAAAACTAGCTCGTTTGAGGCACTGTTTTGTATAAGATCAAAGATATAAATACACTAGAAGGTCAATGATTCTTGACACATGAATGCCATGATATACGTTCATAAAACATGAGACCCTCCTGAGCATCCCATCAATAATTTCCAAACGAAAGCCAGACAGGGCTGTGTCCTTCCACATTCCATGCTGCAATGCTAGAATTGAGTGTGCATGTGTGTTTAATATCTTGTTACAAGGTTTCTCATAATAATGGAAAGAAAGAAACTAATTTAGGATGAAATCTTTCCAATTCCATGCTATTGAAACAGGCCAACTATGCTTTTAAGAAGAGAAGCTCAGGGGCGCCTGGGTGGCTCAGTCAGTTCAGCGTCTGACTCTTGATTTCCACTCAGGCCATGATCTCACAGTTTGCGGGATTGAGTTCTGCACTGGGGTCAGTGCCGATAGTGTGGAGCCTGGTTGGGATTCTCTCTCTCTCCCTCCCCCCTCCCCTGTTTTCTCTCTCTCTCTCTCTCTCAAAAGTAAATAAACATTTTTAAAAAATAAGAAGAGACGTTTTAGAGGTGCTAAGGGAAAGTGCCTGGGTTCCTGACTTCTACATATGAAAATTATACTTAAAGGAAATCAGATCGGAGTATATCTGAACAAACTATTCCACTGAAGCAGGTAGTAATCTAAACCAAAGAAAGAATATTTTTCTTCTCTTCTTCAAAGAGGAACAGATCTTTTACAGTTGGAAAATAAACCGATGGAGTTCAAGCCTCCACCCCCAGGACACCCACCAGAGGATTATGGTTTTAAGTAATAATTAAAATGACATCTTATGTTTGGATATTCCTTGTCTATTTATAACTGATATACTTTTTCATACCTCATTTCAGCCCTCACAACAACCTGTGAACTAGGTCAGTGGTTCTCAGACTTGGATTTCACACACTAGTACAATAAAAACAACAACAAAATAGAGTGACCAACATAGGGCTACCAACTCCTAACTGTGCCAAGCAAGGACATAAAAATAAGAAGCTTATGAAATCACTGATTATGGCTACAGTCTGTTTTCACCATCATTCCATACAAGGGGAATTTTCACACTGCAAAACTAGAAAAGACATACTTCCAGAATAAAAGCCTTTAGATTGAACACATTTAAGTTGGTGAAAAAATGTACTACATTGTTTACTACATTATTACTCAGGCTGCTGGAAAGTTCGTCTTGGACCAGAACTGACAGCCCCACAGAATGACTGTTTGAGAAAAAGAGAACCAGGCATTATCATCCCCCATTACCAGATAGGAAGGCAGACTAGGAGGTTAAAGGGGCCCAGCCAGTGAGAGCAGAGCAGGGATGTGAGCCCTGGTCTTCCTGCTTCAAGCCCAGGGTGATTTCCAGTGTAGCATAGCCTTCTCCTGGCTTTGAAGGGCAGAACAACACACTTATATCTGTGTTAACCAGTTTCCTAAAGGATTAGATGGCCGCTTACCACTCCGGGTGGTAAGGGAGTGTAAATGTGCCTCCATTCATGTCTCTAGAGCAGCCACTTTAAAGAGCAGCTCTCCTAGAGAGCCAACAGAGCCTGCTCCCAGGAAGACTTTTAGCGTCCTCAGCTAGACCTGTTCTTGTGCCCCATTAAATGCTCCAACACGAAAACACAGAGCAAGAAGCCTCCTCTACACCCATGGCATGCAGTAGTTATTACCATTACTCCTATCACAGAGTTCAAGTGAAAAAGTGCAAAACTCTTTCATAAACATCATACTTGGTGTAGGAGCCTTGGGATTCCCGGAGGCATGTTAATTCATTCTGAAAAATGAGAAGGCCTTAAAAGGTCAAATTTTAGTTAGAATTTGGACATCTCCGCCCCCCACCTTCTCCCCCACTCCTACATTCCTTTCCCGTCCAAACCTCTGCCAACTCTTAGGCCAGTTCCAAGAGGGTTGTCAGAACTGGACTCTAAGTCCGGCCATCCCAACCCAAGACCCAACCTTAGAAGTGACCATGTTTTTCCTTTTGGAGAAGCCTGGATGTGGCCCTTAGATTAGGCTGGGAAAGAAGCTGGGGTGGCAGGGGGGAAGGCTACAAACCACCATCACCCAAGGAAAACTTGCCAATAGGAGTAAGGTCCCCCGGAGAAATATGCGCTCTCTTTCTCTCTTGGCGCTCAGCAGCAAAATGGCAACTTTGGCCTCTTTCCTTTGGCACCTAAAAGCCCACCTCCCACTTCTCTATCCCGCCCCTACTGTGCTGCACGACTGAGCAGATATGACTGGATTGGTCCTGATGGGTAGGTTTCACTGTCCAGCAATATTTTAAGCTCCCAGCCAGACAGCTTTTATGAAGGGAGGGATGTTTGGAGAACAATGGGGGAGAGACAATGGGAGAGAGAGAATGGGAGAGCTGTGTTGGGCACAGAGGGGAGGAGGGTGGAGAAAAGCTGATGCGGGGAACCTTAGATGGGCTTCTACAGCCCCCCAAAGTGTCTTTTAGCGGCAGACTGGCCCTCTGTTGCAGAAAGCCTTTGGCCTCTCTCCAGAGGCCCTGAGCCTGGGGGGATTTTTCCCAGAGCCTTCCCTTCAGCTTAGAGAATCCTAGGGATGTAGGGACAGAAGATGTTCACCTGTGTGCATCCCTCTGCCCCCCCAGTCAGACTGTGTCAAAGTCACCCCAGAAGAAGAGCATTTGGTCTTTTTCAAGGGATGATCTAGCCTCTTCTCTTGGGGATTTGTTCTTGGGTCTCATAACTCTGAGCAGGGAGTGTCTTTCTTTGGAAGGAACTTTAATACTCCAGAGAATGCTGGTGCCATTTATCAATATAATAACATTTCCCACCTTGTTTTACTCATAATTATAAATACTTCCGAGCGGCTGCAGAGTCAAGGGGATTAGGCAGTGTCAGCTAACAGGTTTAGACTCTAGTGTTTCCATCTGGGAAATGGGGTTATGATGGCTTGACTCACCAAGAATGAAATCCCAGTGTGGCCTGCTGAGGAATGATGTTTGGGAAGCGAGCATGGAGGGCATAAACGCATGTTCTTTGCCTCCCTGAGGCCCACCCTCTTCCCATTGTCTGCGACTGACCATTGCACTGGTATGAAAAATGGTCGTTTTGACCAGTTTCCAAACCCTGTACTGGGGCATTTTGTGATACAAGTTTATGTGTGGAAATGATGGAGCAAAAATAGTTGAAACTGGGATGGTTTCAGGAAATCTATAATGTATGATTACTAAATGGAAGGCAATTTTGAGGGTAAACCAGAAAAAAATCATCTAAGTGCTTGCCTCTTCTCTACCCCCATTTCCTGTCCTTTCTGGTGTCATGGGAATATTGCATTTGGATGGTGGCAGTTTGAAGGGGGACAGTACCAAGGCTGTATGAGTCTCAAATTCCAATCATATTAAAATGTTCACTAGCCCATAGCCTTATTTAGAATTCTGATTTCTTTTGGACTTCAAATTTGAAGGCCTACTCTAACTGGGACAGAGCCTTCTAGAGAATTCTTCAGTTAAAAACAACCAGCCCAGGCTTAATATCAATGAGGCAAGGAGCCAGAAGAGAGAGGGAAGGAAACCCAATCAGTCTTCCTTTTGAGAACATTTGGTAAATGTTGATTCCTGAAGCTGTGCTTTCTCTGAGATATTCCGGAACCTACAGACTTTTCTTTAAAAAAAATTTTTTTTTAATGTTTATTTATTTTTGAGAGGCAGAGACAGAGTGTGAGCAGGGGGAGGGGGAGAGAGAGAGGGAGACAGAATGCAAAGCAGACTCCAGCTCTCAGCTGTCAGCACAGAGCCCGATGTGGGGCTCCGACTCACAAGCTGTTGAGATCATGACCTGAGCCGAAGTTGGCTGCCCAACTGACTAAACCACCCAGGTGCCCCCAGACTTTTCAAATGAACTTCTCTCATCGATGGCATCCCTGGCTAACTTGCCTCATGTAGTTGAGCAGCCCCATCTCCTGACATCACTGTGTAGGGAGATGGTCGTAGAGGATGCATTTATGTCTGGAAAAACAAGGAATGTCATCCTACCTCTGACCCAACTCTAGCCTCTCAGGTTTGGACAAATCCATCTTTGTAATTGAGCACTTTCTTTGCTTATTTACTCCGTTGACATTGAAGACCCTCTACCAAATAATGCCCAATGGTCCACTGTTTTTGAATTATTTTTGTTGTCAGTTCTGCTGTTTGCAGTCTTTGAAAACATAACCACTCAACCCCTTACCTCTTGAGGAACGTTTTGAAAGCGAGGGGGAGAGAGGCTCATCTTAGGGTCATCTGTTGCTGAGAGATGATTGTCTCTTCCTTTTTTAAAAAAATTTTATTTAATTTTTGAGAGAGAGAGAGAGACAGAGCAGGAGTGAGGGAGGGGCAGACAGAGAAAGGGAAACACAGAATCTGAACCAGGCTCCAGGCTCCAAGCTGTCAGCACAGAGCCCGATGCGGGGCTCGAACCCACCAGCTGCAAGATCATGATCTGAACCGAAGTCGGTTGCTTAACCAACTGAGCCACCCAGGTGGCCCCATAATGATTGTCTATTCCTAACCAGCAATCAGAGTCAGTTTCTCAGGTCTTTGAGAGGGAAGTCTTGCGGTGGCTCCGTTGTTTGGTTGGACGTAAATAAATCTCTAGGACATGAGACGTAACTACATTCAAATGCAAATTCCACGTTCTGTTCTGTTCTGTAGTAAGGAATGGATTATTGGATCATTGACATTTTGGGTAATCTAATGCTGGCCTTCTACTACCAGCGTGCATTTTGGAAACAGTGACACAGTTACATGTGGGAAGCTCGTGGGTTTTCAGCAGGAAGTTCTGGTTCTGGGTGTGGCCCTTTCACTTTCTGTTTGTGAGCAGTTTGCTCATCCTCTCTGGGGCTCAGTCTTCTCATCTGGGAAGAGAGACCGTAACGATGGCCTTTCCTGTTGTGTGAAAAGGATTATTATGGTGGCGGCCATTGATGTAACCCATGCAATGCTTTGAATACCTTTCCACTTGTTATGTTCACTGTGATCTCCTTCCTCTCTGAGTCTGACCGACGTGTGTCCTGCCGCCCCAGGGTCATGGGTTGGTTTGTTTCTAAGTGTGCCTTGACAACGGTCGTGTATGCTCCCCTTCCAAAGGGAAAGTGTCAGAACTGGAAAAGAGCAGAGGAGATCATTGGCCTCTGTTCCCTCATTTTACAAATGGGGAAACCAAAGTTCAGGGTGGAAATGACATCCTGAGGTGCAGCTCTGAGGCCCCGGCACTTTCCATGGCTCTGGATGCTGCCACGTAGGGGACATGGACTCGCTAGGCAGCAAGGCTCCTTAGGGAGAGCCAGGGGGGCCCTGTCGTGGGTAGAAGCGCAGGCAGATGGATGCGGATGGAGGGGCCTGTTCTCAGTCCATCCCAGTGACTAGAACTAGGAGACACAGAGACTCTTCCAGCTGCTAGGGTGTGCAATGAGTCTCTGAGAAACCCAGGACCAGGGGCTGTGGGTGAATCGGGTCATTTCCCTGAAGGTCCAAGCCTGGCTCTGATTAGCGGGCAACGTTTAGAGATTCATTTCACAAGCTTTTTCTGAGCTCCGACCCTTGGGACACATCAGTGAGTAAAACAAAAGAGTGCAGGAGACAGGCGATTCTCATTAACACCGTAACCCAGGGAATTGCACAGTAGGTTAGGAGGTGACAGGAGGTACCCCCAGATGGGGGGGTGGAGGGGGGACTGGGAGAGCCAGTGGAGGGGAGGTGGCACTCACTGCGGCCTCACGGCCTCACCGGGAAGGTGCGGTTGGAGCCCACCGTAAGGAGGGCAAGGGAGGGAGCCGGGAGGGCGTAGGGGAGGAATCAGTCAGGCCAAGTCTGGCAGCAGCAGGCAGGCCAGGGCGGGGGTGCAACGGTGGGTGTGGACACACCTGCTGGGAAAGTAACTTCTGTCTCCTGATTGCTCATCCTTGTGTGGCTCGTCCACCTGCATGTCTTTAAAACTCCGACAACACCGAGAAACCGGATACCCAGCAGCCTACACGCAGCTTTGCCCTTCCTTTCGGCCACACGCTTCTGCTAAGTAGCCCGAGTGTGCCTGGCGCAGTGCCGGGGGCACCAGGATGGGTGAGGCACAGGCCCTGGGGTGAAGCCCGGCACACAGAGCATGCGGAGGACCCGCACCCATCTGCGCAAGGTGGAGGATGCTGGGAATCCGGTCTCGCAGGCCCCAATTCCCGCATCTGGCCTTAGGGCTGGGGAAGGACGCTAAACAGAGAAGTGGAAACACGCCGGGCTTCGGCATGAGACAGGTTTTAGGATCCCCCCACGCCCCCGCCGTGGGCCGCCTGACCTGGCTTATGGGACTTTCGGCAGCTCTTCCTCGGTTTTCTCTTGTGAAAAACGGGAACCAGCATCTCCTCAAAGAGTCATCGTGATTAAACGAAATGATGTGCATAAAACAGACTTAGGTACCGGACGTTCGGGGAGCCCTTGATAAATAGTAACTGCTGTCACCAGTTTCAGAAGAAGGTTTAGAGCAAGGGCTCTCTGCTTAACCAGCATGGGGATCAAGCCTTGCTTTTCCTTGTCTGTGGCACTGGTGGGCCATGGCCCGCTCTGTCCCCCCCTCCCTGGCCAGTTTGGTCGTGAAGCCGAGACTGTTCTCTATCACAGCCATTTGGCTGAGATTCAAGGGCTCCAGTGCCCCGAGGGGCATGGGGTGGGCTGGAGCAGGGGACAGGGGTCACTTTCACTGGGGAGAGGATTTCCCTTACAGACAGCTGTCAGGACAAGGCCGGACACTCTATTGACCGGAGCAGCTCATGCGTGAGAGGAGATTGTGCCAATTCTATAGAGCGCGACCCCTCGGCCCTGGCTTCTCCTGCTAACAAAGTTATCTTTCCCAATCTGCTTAGGCAGAAGGGGGACACCCTTCCCGTCCTTGTGCTGAGCGTGCAGAGCAAGCAGGACGTAGGCCAGGGCTAGGTCTGACCCTCGACATGCCCCCCAAGTCCTCCCCTGTCCCCGCCAGGAGTCTTGGGTTCTCCTCCGCTGCCCCATCACCTCAGTGAGAAGAGCACAGGCTACAGAAACCGGCCATTGGCTGGGGGTGACATCAGGGAGTGTCCTGGCATTCTAGCTGCCTGGGGAGGTTGCAGAGAGAGCATTCCAGAAGAGGGGTAGGGAAAGAGGCTGATGCAGCCTCAAATTCACTGGGCTGGGAGCAGCTGTTGACGCTGTAAGTCAGTGGGTCTCACACCGTGGGTCCCCACACCAGCAGCAGCAGCAGCAGCAGCATCGCCTGGGAACCTGGTAGGGGTGCAAGCCCTACCCCAGAGCCACTGAGTCAGAAGCTCTGTGGGTAGAGACGAGCACACTGTTTTTAAAAAGCCCTCCAGGTGATTCTAACGCATACCAACATGTTAGAACCGTTGCTCAAAGTAGCCCCGGCTACTAGAATTGGGCAGCCTGGCCCTGGTGCCCAGAATGTTTGTGGGGCAGCCCTCCCCAACTCCCCCCTGCACTTCCTGACACTCTGCCTCCTTCTCTGGGTCCATCCAGAAAACGAACAGACAAGTCTTGTGGAGTTCCCTGTGGCCTCACAGCTGCCATATTAGCCCATCCTACATGGATAATATGAATCAGAAGGGGAGGAAAAAGTTCCGAACATACATGGTGTAGGCAGTTTTACCTCCATTTTACCGAGACTCCACGAGGTTAAGTGATTTGCTCGGGGTCACAGAAAGAAAGGGGCAGGGCGAGGACTGGGACCAGATCTGCTGGACTCCAAAGCCCATGTTTGCTCTGGCTGCCCAGGCTGTCGCCCTTAATTATGAGATTCTGTCCTACAGTGCTGACCTTTCAGAGCATTTGGGGTCACTGGTCTTTGCACTAATCGGTTAACATTTGTGTGTTTAAAAAAGCGTGTTTTTTTTTCTTGTTTTGTTTTGAAAAACCCACATAGCTGCAAATATTTTCCAAGTAGGGGAATTTGCTTTGCATGTATTCATATTTTTAAAAAAATTACAAATGTACAGCATGAACAAACAAACACTATAGGAACAGGCAGGATAAAAAGTAAAGATCTCAGCTCAGCCCCTCCTTCCTATCTCGTCTCTGCAACCGTGTTTCATAGTTTGGTGTGTGTCCTCCCAGATGCATTTTGCTTTTTAAAGATACACTTAGCACGTACATATTAGTATATGCTTAATATATCTTGATATCTTTGCCGTATGTGTACAGATCATTTTAAAGTCTGCAATAGTGGTCCATACTAAGGACATCCTGTAAATTTGTTCAGTCACATGGTTGTTTCCATGGTTTTTGCTATTACAAACTTTAAAAAAATAATAAAAATATCTATATGTACATATTTTGGGGGAAAATGTAGGAATAGTTTTGGAGGATGTATTCCTAGAGGTAGAACTGATTGTTTAAAAGATAGGTGAAATTTAAAAGTCGGTAAGTACTACCAATTACTCTCAAAACAGACTGCGCTGGACTATACTCTCAGCAGAGCGTGTGAGACGGAACTCCATGATCCGTTCTTATCATCGCCGGCTATTGTCCATCTTCACGTTTTTTGGACAATAGGATGAACAGAGAATATTTATTTTAACTCACAGGGTTCTGATTATTGGATGACTCAGCTATTTCCTAGCATTTCTTTTTCTCTGAATTGCCTGCTCATATCCTTTTGTCCATTTTGGGGGGAGTTATTTGCCTTCGCGTTGTTGGTTTATCTTTTTATAGATCGTGGCTGTTAGCTCTCTGCCATAAATATTGTAAACTTTTTTCAAACTGTGACTTGTAACTTTGCTTTTAGTGTGGTTTGCTGAACAGAGGATTTATATTTTATCGGATCAAATCTGTCATTAAAAAATTTGTGGTGTCTCGTCTTTGTGCCTGGCTCAGAAAGGCTTCCACATTTCGATAAAATTCAGAAGACCATTCTGAAAAACGGAATTGTCAGAGCAATATGAATACTGTCTATTCTCTTCCTAGTTTTGTCTATAGTGTGGCCTTTTAACTTTAATAATAAAGGAATTACATGAATTCTATTCATCTTCTTGGTGGCGTCGGCAACAGATTTTATCCTCGTCACCGTTTTCTGGGGCCCATTCTGATTTGCAAATCAGAAAACCCAACCTGGAGATAATCCGTGTCGTTTCATAGATGTTTTTGTTGTGCCTGTTTATGATCCTGGATCATACTTCTATTCAGATATCATGCGTGGGCGGAGAGCTAGAACATGATTATTTTCTTTTACACAGACATATTTTCTACCCTTTTAGGGGGAGGACATTTTTTACTTTTTCTTTTTGCCTTTTCTTTGGCAAAGAAAATAGCTATAGTCTGGGCTGGTTACCCCGAATTCTGGAAAAAGCCTGCCTCTTTTCTAATCCTTTACCACTGGGTTTCTTTTTGACTTGAGTAAGAGGCTTGAATTTGACCAGATTTATCGGGAAGAATATGATTCTGGAAGCTGGAAAACTTCAGTCTACGGCTTAATCTAGTTGGTCTCCCCATCACCAAGGACTTCACTCTCTCCAGCTTTGAAGTAGGGATAATGCCAATCCCATGTACATCACCTACCGTGGTTCCCAGTCCAAAGAAGACTCAGAGCAAATACTGATTTCTGTCCATCCCTCAGTTTCCTGAACCATAACATGGGTAAACAGTGACGTACCTTGCTGAGTTGTTTTGAGGGGTAAATAAGAGAATATAGAATTTTACAAATAAATGTGTGGAAAAGGCCAGAAGCAGGCTTGGTTCCTTTGGGGAGGGTCATGCTACACTTGTACCACTAGATGGCGGTGTGAACACAGCAAGCTGACTAAGATGGTTCTGTCTCAAGTCCAAGCAGGGAAAGGGGATTCCCACTTCATTTTCTTCCCTATGAATGAAATATATTTAGTGACAATTATTACAGCTGTGACAAAGAAGCTTTACTTTTGCTGTAAATCATTTGTTACCTTCAGAGCTTTTCTTAGGCAATAGACTGCCCTGAGGAATGGTTGCAAGCAGGGCCTAGAAGCCAGAGTGGTCTTGTTGAAACTCAAACTTGACCATGTCCTTCCCAAACTCAAAACCCTTCTGTAGCCTGTTATTATATACAGGGATGTTATTTGACATATTTCAAAATTTCAATTTCAACCTTACTTTGGAATTGAGAGTATAAAATAAGTCATTCAGGTCAAGGGCCGCGTGCCCCTAGTCCTGCCTCTCAGGCACCACAATGGACCCCCGAAACTCTAGGAAACAAGGCTCAAGAATCACTACAGAATGAAGTTTGGGGCCTTTAAGACACCACATAGGCTCTTCTGCTGTCTGGAGCTTGCCTACTACTCCAGCCCATATCTTGCAACTCATAGCTTTGAACTTGACCCCAGCCTCTGTCACCTACTGAGTTCCCTGACCACAGCACCCTGATTCTTGCCTCTGTGCCTTTGTTCATGCAGTCCCCTCGACTTTGAACCTCCCTCTCCAACTCTGACTCATCCATCAAGGCTCAGTTTGGGCTTTACTTTCTCCAGGAATTCTTCTCTGACCCCACCTAGGTTAGAGTTCGATAGTACACTCATGAGTCTGTCTCCTCTACTAGTCTGTAAGATTTGTGAGTGTGGGGGATGTGTCTTTCTCATATCTATTTTAGGAAGGCCAGGCAAATGACAGCACTCAGTGGGCTTTTGTGGAATGAATAAGTGAATGAATGATGCACAGACAGGAGGGCATTCCAGGTAGATATGACGGCAGGAGGTGAAGCTATAGAAGTTGGAAAGGGAAGTGAGCGTTATCAGGGAGTGGAGTGTTGTGGGAGTTCTTCCTAAGCCTCTGGGTGAGCCGCTCACTCGAGACCAGAGTGGGCCCTGTCCTCTCAAAGCCCCAGCCTCTCAAAGTCGTCATGAAGATCACAGAGGGTGGGGATGGGATAACAGCTGTAAGAGAAGCCCCAGCAGTGGTCTGCCTCGAAGAATAGTTTTGACAGTGACCTTCGGCAGCCTAGGATCCAGGGTCTAGAGCTCCTCGGGCAACATCTGAAAGTGAGGACCTTGCCACACATGACCCTCGCCAGAAATTATACACACACACACTCGTGCAATCTCTTTCTGTTTTCTTCCTCTTCTGAGATTGGATTCTCTTTGTCTTCTGAGGGTCCCCGAGAAGGGTAGGACAGGACTCCAGGGCTCCTCGGGTTAATGAAGGTGAACTTTCTCAAATGGGCAAATACTGGGGGGGGGGGAGAGAAAACCCACATGGTTCCAGGTGGAAAACTGCAGGGAAAAGGGGGCCGGGAAGCAGGGTGGTGGTTCTGGTCCCTCTCGATTGCAGACGCGGGAACCAGTCCTGAGCCGGCACTGTGTCTGGGAACCAAGACAGCGGACCACAGAGTTGTTACCCTCTGGGCTCTGGACCTGTAGGGCACGAGGTCTTCGAAATGACTAGAAGATCTGCTTCCCTCCTAAAAACAGAAATGGAACTGCCACCCTCCTCACTCTGGAAGCGTCCTAAGCAGCAGACTTGCCCTGCCAAGGTGGTCCAGGCCATACTTTCCAGGTAGGAT
The DNA here is from genome assembly GCA_028646485.1 of Cryptoprocta ferox. Lineage (NCBI taxonomy): Eukaryota > Metazoa > Chordata > Mammalia > Carnivora > Eupleridae > Cryptoprocta > Cryptoprocta ferox. The sequence goes on from CM053570.1 coordinate 3,265,228, forward strand.
GTTGCCCTCTTAGTGCCTTATCCCAAGCCTTTCCTGTCTGGCCCCTGAAACCTGAGTCCTTTGCTCACACCTGTGAGGTTATACAGAACTGAAGAGGCTCGTGTCCCTGGCCCATTTATGCCCCATCCGAGGCTGCCCATTTCCCAAAGGCTTGCTACCCCATGGCCGCTGTTCTTCCTCAGGTCCTGTGGCTACTGAGGAAATGGAGATTTCCTTCAACTTTCGTGTTTCTGATGTGACTTGCTGAGGCCCGCCTCTTTGCAGGCACCAGGCGCCGTTTCTAGAGAAAAGGACTCTAGACAGTCCACCAAGATAGGTCAAAGCCAGTTTACAGTCTCTCAGGCAGAAAGGGACCCTGGACATGTAAATGGAGGGTGCGGAAGCCCCAGAGGAGACCTCCTGACATCACCACAGTCATGGGCTTCATACGTGCCCCGTGAGATAGGTTAGTTGCTCTCCCCAAACAATAGAAGGGGGCATCCTGGTGACAGGTCCCTCCTTACCTGAAGTGTAAGAACTTGCAAAGGACAGAGAAGAGTGTTGAGATGGGAGAGAGGGGAATTCTGGATCCTCCAGATTCCTGGTGGTGGGTTCATTGCATTTCCGAGCCACCTTTGCTCAGCCCAGCCCAGGGCGCCAGGCAGGCAGACACCTTCCTCTCTCAACTCCCAGTGTGAACCTCCCTAGAGGGCAGAGGGGGCTCGTGGCCTAAAATGGGGAGAAAAACCACTTGGGATTTTTTAAAAATTGCTTCTTACTTTGTTTTCCTTCTGAGCGGGTCCCCAGGCAGCCAAACAATGCCTCTCCAGGCAGCCTGACATGGCTGTCATAAAATGCAGCTGAAATCCGTATCTATGGAAACAGGCTGGCTCCTGTTGCCTGGCTTCCTCTCTGCCTCTGCGCTGGCCAGGGTGGGTCTAGACTCGGGGCTCTGCGCTCTGGTGTAGGGGCTGCTCTGGCGGTGCCCGCTGTCCTACCAGGGCAGAGAGGTGCTGGGAGGAGAGTGACCCCAGTGGGGTGGCAAAGCTTCAGGTCGTCCCAGACAGGCAGTGCAGGAGGAAGAGAGTGTGTCACTGAGCTGGGCACATGGACCTCCATGCCACCTTCCTGACTTTCAAGCTCAAGGCCCAGATACTTCCCCAGTCAACGAGGCTCATTCCCTGCCTTCTCCGCTCACCCCGGGCTTGGTTGTGATTCTCTGGGCCTTTCTTCTTTCGCCTACAGAGGCAGTTCATTATTCCTTAGGGGTGTGTTTGGTTTAATAGGTTTTTTTTTGTTTTTGTTTTTTGGATTGAAGACAAATGAAAATCAGTTGGCTTTAACTTGGTGGAATGGAGTGAAATGAAAACAAAGACACCAGAGCTCTCTTTTCCTCCTCAGCCCTGATCTGCTGACTTACCAAAACTGAACATTTCTTTGCAGGGGCAACCTGTCTTCAAAACAGGCACTAGAGACAGGTGTAGCTCACGGGAAGTTGAAGGCTGTAGAGTTGGGAAGTTGGCTGGGAGAGTGGCAGGGCAGGGTGGTGAGGTAAGGGGAACCTCACTATCTGGCAAAACATGTCCTATGTGACAGAGTTTCTAAGGAGATCATCTCCTTTGCAACAACTTGCCTCTGCCTGGGCAGCCCAAGAAAACGTCCAGAATTCCACCAAGATTGTCCTTACACCACTAGATCACTAGGGGGCGATGCTGTCTCTCTTTTGCTCCACGCAGGTCTTTTCTTTTTCTTTCTTTCTTGTTTTTTTTTTTTTTTTTTTTTTTAACTTCAGAGACTGTGGGTCAAGAAAGAGGCCAATTCCAGGTCTGTTTCCGCGTTGGTGTCAAGTGAATTCTATTCATCACACCAGAATAGAAAGGCATGGTCTACGTGTGAGTGGCTGAGAGGACTGGGAATGCAAAGGAGCAAGACCCAAACTTAACTTGGGGGGCTTTATCGTGGGACCATATTTACTTGACCTTCCTCACTCTTGTTTACCCAACTGGTGGAGCAGGAGCCCCAGAAAGTATCCCCCACTCTCCCCTTCCTACTCAGTTGCTCCCTTCATCCTTGAAATATTTGCCCTGTTTCTCATGGCCCCCCACTCTGCCAAACCTGAGAGTCCCAAGAGTCTCTACTACCCCCCACTTCCCTCTCCCAGGCCTGTCCTTTTTCCTTTGCACCTGCAGTATTTGACTGTATCCCTGATCGAAAGAGGGGAAAGGTTAGATTATGAAAGGGCAGAAGTATATTTCGTAGTGTTGGTTCATGTGATGACAAAGCAAAGGGTGAACCTGGGCGGGTGGCCTGCTCTGACCTCGGAGATTAGAGGCCCCGGAGACAGCAGCACTCTGGGGCCATTCTGCCTAGGGTAAGGGGAGTCCGTTCTAAGAGCTATGGCTGAGATGGTGTGACATTAACTCACCCAGCTGCTTGCTACCAGAGGTCTCAGTTGCTGGAGGCAGGGTTGGCGGGGCTCCAGGGGCCACGGAAAGTGGTGGGGAGTGCGCCTCCTCTCCTGTGAGCTGCCCGCCTTGCACTTGCCCTCCAAAGTCTGTAGGCTGATCAAAAGCCGGGGCAATAGAACTTTCAGGCTCCAACTCACGAGTTCATTCTCTCCTTGGGCTGTCCGCACACCCATTAAAGTGGAGACTCCTGAGGAATTTCTCTCCCTACTGGATTTCCTTTTAAAGGATGAGGGGGGCCTTGCATGGAAGGCTCGATAGTTGGAGTTCATCGTTGGCTTTCTTAACATGGTGGAGTATTTTCTTTGCTCTCAGACTCTATAACCAGACGGCCTGGCTCTGAACCTACCACTCACTGGCCATGTGATATTTGGCACATTAACCCTTTGAAATCTCAGTTTTATCATCTGTAAACGAGGATGATTGTTATGGGGATTTGATGAGATAATTTATGTAAAGTACTTGGCCCAATGGCTGGCTCATAAATGATCACTGTCATTATCTTGAAATGGACTAGAGGGTAGTAGTGAAGCCAGCTGGCTCAAATCAGGACTCTACCACTTACCGGCTGTGTGATCTGAAGCAGATCGTTTAATCTCTCTGTGCCTCAGTTTCCTTGTATGTAAAATGCAGCTTAATGATAGTACCTACTTGTTAGGATTGGATACCTCATGCATACAGAGCCCTGAAAACCGTTGCTGGCACACAGTAAGTGCCCAGACAAGGCTAGCCCTCATTTTGCCTGCAGAACTGTGGCTTGGATTATCCAAGGGTGATCTGCATTTGGCTCTGGAGCACTGTGATAGATGTTTTGGGAGAACTGTTTTCTCATCTGACTTAGTTTGCACTAAGGCGAATCTGTATTTGTTGTTTGTACAACTGATACATGCTGAGGCCAGGAGCTCAGAACACGGTTGAGGGAAGCCTGTTGGAAATGCAAGATATGAAGCAGAGAGTCCAGAAAACAGATCCCTTTTGAGGCACTTGTAGGGCACCTTTGGACCATGGCCCTGGATAGTTTGTCTTTTACTATATAGCAATGTGGAGAGAAAGATGATAATGTCATACTAATTTTGCGGGTGGAGAAATAGGTGAAAGAGACAGATTATATGCCCTGCACAAGGCGTGCAAATCCCTGCTCCACCCGCACACCAACTGCATTTAAAAATAAAAACTAATCAAAGTAGCTTTTGGCACTGCCAGACAGAACAGGCCACGGACAGTGTGTTTGACAGGTCATTCAGCCGTGTTGGCAGCCTTAGGCACAGCTTCAGTGAATCTGGGGTAACGCCAGGAATAAAGCACATCTCAGGGCCTCTAACACACCTCCCTGATTATTTATTTAGTTTTAGAGTCTCCAACAAGAAAATTTTCAGGAAAAGGAAGGAAGGAAGGAAGGAAGGAAGGAAAGAAGGAAGGAAGGAAGGAAGGAAGGAAGGAAGGAAGGAAGGAAGGAAGGAAATAACTGTGGGTAGGAATCAGGAAAGGGCAATTTAGAAAAATCTGAAATTTTCCTAAAATTTTCCAAGTATATGTTTCCAAGGATGCGTTCTAGGTCATGGGCCACTGTGATAAGACAATCTTGAAGAATCGAAAGATCAGAACGAGAGCTACGTGCCATCATTCTTTCTAATACAGTGAAAAGAATTAATCTGGAAAAACAACCTATTAAGGCTGACAATTGTTTAAGTAAAACTGACAAAATGGAATTGGGAAGAAAATCCTCCCCTGACTTCTTAAATGGGATGATGATTCATTAGCGGTGAGAGTTAGGGGGTGTCTGTAGTCCTTTGCTGATTATTCGTGGAGCCGTAGCATGGATTATCCAAAAAGATCTTTGGAAGATGTCATGGTATTTGTTTTGACAGTAGATTAATTTTTCAACTAAACCTGTTAGCTTAGTTACAAATAGTTTATTAGAAAGCGGTGGGCTTATGTGTGCTTAACCTCTCTGTATTCAAGAAATATTTATTGAGGACCAACTCTATGCCAGGCACTGGCCTAGGAGCTGGAAAGACAATGCTGTGCTCATTAGGCATGGTTCTCATTCTCTTGGAGATAGGCGTTGAACAAATACTATACATCAGTAATCCTTACATTGATACTGTCTCAGCAAAGTGGACATACAAGGTGTGAAATACGAATACAGTAAAGAGTTGGCCTTCCCAGAGGTTAGAAATACAAAAGCCCTTGGAAAGCCGTGAAGTGCTAACTCTAAAAGATGGAACAATGCCTTACTCCAAGCTTCGACTGGAATCATGGTTAGTTTCCGAATGCACACAAGTTTGCTCCTGCCTAAAGCCTCAGCCGCTGTTTCTGCTGGAACTTTCTCTCTGGAAGGAGGCTAACTTCCTTCTCCAAACTCTCCATGGTAAGTGGGAAAGGCCCCAGAGGGGGATGGGAAAGATTGAGAAAGGGTTCTGTCAATTACTGGAGCAGAGAAATTGGTTCAGCTCTATTCATCAGCCAGTTTGGTTGGAAATCAGACCACACACACACACACACACACACACACAGAGTCCAACAACTCCTTGATCAAAACTATCAGCAAGAAGGTCGGCTACTGTCCATCACTCATGCTATAAGGGACTGACACAATGTAGTTCTCATTTACCAATTATATCCTAAGAGTTAGACATATGTGCATGTGAACGTCAGTGTTATGAGAAATGAAAACACTGGACACCTAAAACTGAAGAGGCTCTTTTCTAACAGTTAGCACTTATTAAATACACACATAAGGGCTTGTGCTTTTACAAAGTACACCATTTCATTTAATCATGTAAGGCCTATAAAGTAACTCTTTTATTCCTATTTTACAAATGGAAAATGGAACTTAAATGCATTAGTTCACAAGTCCAAGGCCACAGTGCTTAAGAAGTGGCAGAACCAGGGCCCTCTTGAACTTTGTTTTTTCTAATTTTCAGTTTTTTGTTTTTTGTTTTTTTGAGAGAAAGAGAGAGAGGGAGGGGCAGAGAGAGAAGGGGACAGAGCATCCGAAGCAGGCTCTGCATGGAAAGCAGAGAGCCCAATGCGGGGCTCAAACCCATGAATGATGAGATCATCACTTGAGCTGAAGGCAGATGCTTAACCGGCTGAGCCGCACAGGCAACCCCTCCCCTCCCCCCCCCCCCTTAAACTTTAAAGCTCCTGTATTTTTCCATTATGTGGTACACGTCCTTTGGAGAATGTAGAGGTAGAGATAGCAGCTAGAGTTTGAGACTCTGGTAACATGATTTGCTTTCTCTTGATAAAGAAACAAGAAGGGGAGGGGAGAAGAGAGTCTACAACCGAGCTTTAACCTGGGGATTAGTGGAAGCAGATCTTGCATCATTTTGAGTTCAGCATGTTTCATTAGGTGGGCCCTGGTACAAAAGGCTGGGAAATAAGACGTCTGCTCTGAGATGGGGGTGGAAGGTCCCATACTTTCAGATGCCCATTAAAGTGAGAGAGAAAGTATCAGTCAGGAGAGGGCTTGGGTAAAATAAACTAAGACACGTAACTGGCAAATAAAAAAGAGCACGAAAGGGACCAAGACCCAGAGGCTCATACAGAAAAGGGACACAAAGCTCGTTGCCAAGCTGGAATTATTTTTGTTTCAACAGACACCAAAGTCCTCCCCTAGTCCTTGTCCCTCAGTCTTGGTAACATGAAGCTCTGTGGGTCATTCATGCTAACTCCGTCCCCTTTATGGCTCCCTGTAAAATTAGATCCAACCTTTTAAGGAAGAGGGCCCTGGCAGATATGTCTTAGGGTTTATGCATAACCCAGTTCCTTTCAAGTTTCCTGCTGTAAATTTTTGCTTGTAAATTGCTTTTTTGAAACCCTATTATAATCGTTCCTGGGGGTGGGGCATTTTTTTTTTTTTTTTTAATAACCAGACCAATCGGCTGCTGTTTGGCGGATTGCTAAAATAGATTGGAAGAAGAGGTGGTAAAAGAACTGTGCAGAGACAGCATGGTAAGAACACTGAGAAGATTAGTGTCCAGGGATTTTTGGTCTCTGAGCTTCCTTCGTCTTGTACCGTTTGTAAGAAATCAGCCTCGGACAGCCTTCTCCAGCTGCCTTATAAAATGTTAACCTTCCAGTTGCGATTTTGCTTGTTGCCATTTCTTCTATTCTTGGAAATAAAAAGCTTTGGTCCCGAAGGGATCTTTTTTCTCTCTCATGTTAGCTTTATGTTTAATGATTTTCATAACCTCTTTAAACTGGTATTCTTTCCACTAGCATAGTCAAATGGAGTTCGTATGTATTCCTGCCTAGAAGTTAATTAGCTTAGTTTAGGAATGGACTTAATGCGCTGTAACTTGAACTTAAGAACAACTGAAATAATAACCACAATAATCATAACACTGAATATAATCAATGAAAGCAAACTGTACTCCAGTGGGGGCTGGTGGTTGATCCGTTTGTAGTATTTGTTCGACACACTTACCTGCTGGTCCGACAAATATCTAAAACCCATCATGATTGACAACCTGCTCAAAGTCTGAAAGTGTTTACAGTGAAGACGATCATTCTCCTTTCTTGAAAAATATAAAAAAAGAAAAACAGTTAATTATCCTCTTGTTTGGTGGGGATTGAGCCCATCCTATTCATACCTCTGCTATGGAATTTATTAAATTGCATGACGATTATTAGTTAATGTTGCTGGCTCCTCCAATAAAATGTAAGTTCCTTGAGGGCATATTAATTAAAATTAATTTTAAGAAGACTTTGCTGATTCTTGATTAAATTGTGCCCAGAAATTCACTAATAAAAAATGAGGAGTCAAATTAATTCAGTTAATGAGATAACTGTGGCCAGCCAGCTCAGCTAGCCAGCAGGGAGTTCCCATTGAAATTTATCACCACCTGGCTATGTTTTGGCAACTCCCGGTGGCGCTTGTCTGTTCTGGCTTAAATATTGATGGGGATGCTTCTGGGTCCCCTTGTTTGAGTTTTCCAGGGCAAAAGCAGTGACACTAGAAATCTCCCGGCTGGTGGTACTCATTTGTTGGCCCAATTTCAGTAGATAGGTGGGGATGCTAGGACACTCCCCTTCTCTGATTTCAAGGGCAAATTTGTCTACTATCTCCCCTACTCTGTCTTCTCCTCCCTTACACATTCCCTCTCTTTTTCCCCCCAAAATAAGAAATTTAGATGGCTACATTTGGCAATGGGGGCTGGATGGAGGATAGGAGCCAATGTATAATTGTCTTAATTCCAATTCAACGTCCTTGCAGGATTTCATTGTATTGGGTGCTCAAAGAGTGTTGAATGAATGACTAAATCTAATTTGTCTCACTCAACATCACCAAGCACTGAGTTGAACTTTTTAGAAAGACAACAAAATGTGTTAAATAACCAATGAAAGGGATCAACATTTGGTCCCACCAAATCTTGGGCACCTAGAGTATGGACTAGCCACTGGAGTACCAATGGTGTACCAGCAACTCTAGATTTGAAACACGGAAAGAACATATACAACAGACTGGCCTGAATTCCAGAGTCAAAACTGTGCCTAATTCTAGCCTAAAGAAAGTCTTGCATTTGGATAAACATGAAAGTGGCTGCTGCTATTACTCAAGACTGGACAACTCAGCTGGTGCTGAAGTAGAGCAGAGTGTATCAGAGCCTCTAACACAGTTGATGGCAGGAGCAGAAAACAGATGGTGATGAAGGAGACAGAAAACTTTTAATTTTTAAATATGTATCATGAGACTCTGGGACCACAGAATTCTTCAAATTATGCTGGCAAAGACTGTACAGCCTTTTATATAAGGTGTGTTGGGGAAAGCATGTTCAGATGTATTAGAACAGAGTCATCATAACAGATCAACAAATCTTGGCCAAAGACAAACTCATCTAAAAAATAATAACAAAATTTAGTTTTGGTGGTTAGGGGATAAGGTCATTTGTGGCCTAAGAAGAGAAACCAGCACAAATGTGATGGTTGAGAAATGTGGAATTATCTACACCAATCATCACCTAGGTAACCATACTAGTTTGACCCCACAAGGCACCAGGTTGGGGAATTGGGATTCGTTACATGACACTATCAATTTAGACACTATTTCTTTAGAATCATCTATATATGTACCGTTTCTGTTGTCTCTTTATCTTTCTGTGTCTCCAACCTACCATCTGGGATGATTTTCCTTTTTCTTAGGGAAATAACTTCAGGATTTCTCTTAGTGCCAGCCTACTTTTGGTGAAGTTTTCTGTTTTTATTTAAAAATGGATTAAACTTTATTTTTGATGATGGATTTATTTTATGAGTTATAGAATTCTAGATGAGTAGTTATTTTCTTTCAGTAGCTTAAATATGTCATTGCCTTCTGGTTTCTATAGCTTCTGTTTGGATGGATCAGTCTTATTTTGCTCCTTTGTAGGTAATGGGATTTCACTTATCCACTGATGCTTTTAGTTTTTTTTTTTCTTGGTCTTGGTTTTCAGCAGTTTTGCTATAATGTGCCTAGTCGTGGGGTGTGTCTGTGTGTGTTGCTTGTGTTCATAGAGATTCCAGTATGTGGATTGATGTCTTTATCCATTTTGGAAAATTCTCACCTGTTATCTCTTCTAATATTGCTTCTTCCCCATGCACTCTCTCACTTCCTTCAGGACTTAAATTACATATCTTTTAGACCTTTCACCATGTCCTGTATGTCTCTTATGCTCTTCTATTTGTCCCTTTCTCTCCCTCTTGATATTTTCTATTGACCTGGTTTTTTTTTCCCAGCTCATTAACACACTTTTCAGCTGTGTCTAATCTACTTTCAAACCTCTTCATTGAATTCCTAATTTAAATTATTGTCTTCTTTCAGTTTTAGAATTTCCATTTGATTCTTTAAAAAAATAGATTCCAGTTCCGTGGAGAAAGTTTCTCATCTATTTTTTGAACATATTATTCACAGTTATTACATTTGATAACTTCAAAATCTGAATCTCTCATGGGTCAGCCTCTATTTTCATTTTATCTCTCTTGTTCAGTTAGTCTTGTCTTCTAATGCACCTGTAACTTTTGTTTGAATCTTAGACATTGGGTACAAAATATTGTAGGGATGTTTTGAGACTCTTAATGACTTTATTTTACTTCAGAGGATATATACTTTTGCAAGCAGTCTAGAGGCAATTTATCTCAATCCAATCTATAACTGAGTTCACTGAAAACTGAGATTTATTCTTTTTGAGGGGTGGTCTATTTCTAGTTCACATTTACACTTAAAGTGTAGCCTTTTAGAGTCCTAACTGAAAGCCTAGGGTGTTATCAGAGCTTTTCCTCTTTGGTGGACTCTGACCTCAATTTTTGCAAGGCTGCCAACAGCTCAGCTCAGTTTCTCAGTCCCACAGTCACTATTTGTGAAGGACAAGAGTGAAGCTGAACGCTGTACTGACTTCTCCTGTGTCAAAGATCTTTGTCCTCAAGACCCTGCTGCCTTAGTAGCTCTCTGACCCTTCCTTGATGTTTTTCTTTCAAATGGTTTGTCCAGATTTTCTAGCTGTTCTTGGAGTGAGGATTGGTCTGTACCAGTTGGTCTGCCACGGCTGGAAGTCTCAATGATGTCTGTTTCAAAGATATTCCAGATAATTTTCATGTGATCAGTCTGTATTGGGTTTGGCAGTAAAAGGTTGGTCTGTACAGTGCTTGGCTTATGATGTTCATATTGTGTTAAGAGTAATAAATAATAGCAACAGCACTAAAAACTTAAAGTTAGGCACTCAGGGTAGCATGAGGATGGTTTGTCATGACCCCAAGATCAGTCTGCCCGCTCCCAGGCCCAAGGCAGTACTGAAAGGAAAGTGAAGTCAGAATCCTACCACCTACATTTCTTCTTCTCAGGAAATCTGTAATCTCTTCATCAAAACAGAATCCCTCCTTGATTTATCCTGGCCACCACAGCACTTATCATAATATCTTGCACAAGCTCTGTGCATGTGTTGAATGACTGAGTCTTGTCTCTCCATTGCTTTCTGTCACTTGGTAGCTTGAGGAAAATGCCTTTATCCAACGCTACAACAGCAGTCAGGGGCTTTGCAGACTTGTGTTCTTGCCACTATGTGACACAGGGAAAATCACGCCCTCTCTCTGGGGCTCAGTTTCCTTATCTACAAAAATGAGAGGTTTATACTAGATGCTTTTAAAGAGTTCTTCTAGCCTAAATTGTAAATATTTATAAATATAACCATCCTAGCAGCATTTCTATTTTTAAAATAATAAATGGATTTCTGTTTTTAAATGTTTATTTTGAGAGAGATAGAGTGCATGCACGCGTGCACGCCCGTAAGTGGGGGTGGGGCAGAGAGAGAGAAGGAGAGAGAGAATCCCAAGCAGGCTGCATGCTATCAGTGCAGAGCCCAGTGTGGCGCTTGACCTCATGAACCTTGAGATCATGACCTCAGCCAAAATCAAGAGTTGGAGCTTAACCAACTGAGCCACCCAGGTGCCCCCAAATAATGAATTTCTAAGAGATAGGATTTGTGGAATGAATTAGGAATAGGGGCTCCTGTCTTTCCCGTGGGAAATTGCTCTTATCATCATCACTTCTACCTGAGAGTTAGAACACTTATTGGGTGCTTGCCGTGTTTCAGGCACCGTACTAGACTACTGATGCTCAGCCTTCCATGTCTACTAGAAACTCCTCTGGAAATGTATACAATGCCTAGACCTCATTCCTAAAGATTTTGTATGACCTACATAAGGCTGGAGACCAATATTTTTCAAAAGCTCCTCCTATATTCGAATTCTAATGTATAAACAGGGTGTAGAACTGCTATATTTGGCACAGTGATGCTCACTGCATCTTCAACCAGATGAGGTAAGTATTACGAACTCTGTATAAATGGAGGTCCACCGAGGGAAAGCACCTAGACCATGGTTACACAGCCAGAAAGTTGGATTTAAAACCTAGGTCTTTTGATTCCAAGTTCAGGGCTCCTTCCTCATTCAGCAACTAGTGATTGGATATCTTGCAAGCTCAAGACGTGAAGTTAGGCACTTGGAGGGATGGGAAGATGAGAAGGATATAGAACCTGCTCTACAGGTGGTAAGAAACCTGGGCCAAGTGTCTATTAACTCTCAGTTGCTTTTATACACATCGTCTCTATCAGTCCTCAGAATTACCCTCTAATGGGGGATATTATTAACTCAATTTTAATAGGGGGAAAGGGAGATTCAGAAAAATTCAGCAAATTAGCAACTTGTCCAACTAGAAGTAGTAAGTGGTAAAGCCTCGATTTGAATCCAGGTCCATCTGTCTCCAAAGGCTAGTTCAACAAACTGCGCTTTAGTATAGTAGGTGGGAAACATACACTAATGACTGTATTATAAAGCAGTATACAATTAAGTGTAATACGAAGTACAACCTGGACTAAGGAAGGCTTCTTGAGGGACATGGCAGTGCTTTGCTATCTGACTTCTAAGAGACTTCTCTGCTTTTCTCCAGTAGGATGGATCTTCCATATTTTGAAGAGTGCTCTAAATGTAATCATGTCAGTGGTTTCCTACAGAATTGGTGAGAAGGACAACCTTCTCATCACGGGATGATCCTGGCATCAGAAGGCAAGATTAGTCAGATTAACCTTCTGCTTCTTAGCCCTGGGAGGAGGCTGGCTCCAGTCAAAATGAAGACTGTAATTGGCAGTAGTATCCATCTCCTCATCCGGAGTACTGCAGCTATCTTTCGGAGACATGCTACTTGGCCTTGGAAGCTCAGGTTCCTGCCAATTACTTTCTCTAACCTGCATAACTAGGACCCTCCATGTTCTGGGGCAAGATGAGTCTTTACCAAGAGAGCATGCTAGGGATGTTTCTTGACCAGCAGAGCGTTGGGGATTATTTACAAACCCAATCACCATGTATATGTTGTGTATGATCACCCTATAGTATGTACAGTGGTTAAGAGTAGAGGCTTTAGAATCAGACAGATCTGGGTTGGAATACTGATCTTGCTGCCTATCAGCAAGTTATAGTTACTCTTTGGGTTTCAGTTTTCTAATTTCAAAGTATGAATAATAATATGTACCCCTAGTATTGCTAGAATTAACCAATAATATACTTAGGGTACCTAGGTCAGTGCATACATTGCACATAGTAGATATTTAAGCAATATCAATGGAAAGAAAGTATACTCTTCTCCAAGTTTAGTTTTGGTTCTGGGCAATCATGTGCCTTAGTTTTCCTTCTAATTCAAGGGGGGAAAAGGACCCATCTATCTCCTAAACTTTGCTTAATTAAGATTAGGAAATGAACATGAAGATTTTGAATGAAATGTTCTAAGTATTGACATAACATATTCCCAGATGTGTTCAGATGATAATTGGTTCACCAGACTAGAAAAGATTTCGAGTAACTATTGAGTTCATTCCTCTGTCTACAAGCATTACCTGATTATATTTTAAACCATCCCAGGTAGGTGAGGATTGTTCCAATTTTAAAAGATTTATAAGAAAGGAATACAAATCACAGAACTCCCCTGTTTAACAACTAAACAAGCCCTCCCTTAGAGCTAATCTAAATCCTTTGTGCTAGAGCTCAGATTTATTTCTTTTCATACCTTTGCTAGATGGATAAATTGCTCCAGGATGGATACATTTCTCCTGCTCTTTATGGTATCCCCAGTACTTGGCACATAATAGGCTTTCAGTATTTATTTGTTGAATGAATGAATGAATGAGGTAACCCCAAAATTCTGAAATTGAGTTATAGAACACTAGAGTTTGATGAAAACATAGGTGTTTGCTGGCCCTTTCTTATGCCAAAGACAGGACCACCATCTTCTCCACCTTCCTGACAGGGAGTCTCACTGCTCCTATTAGAATACTTCAGCAACAGGCAACTCACTTCTTTGAGACAACTTGTTTCATTATTGAATAACTGTGGTTATTAAAATGAATTTTATTTAGGTAGAGCTAAAAGATTGATTAAAAAATATTTTATTGCAGAGTTTTATGTGTCAGGCCTGAGAACAGCATGTGTGGCTTCCATTCACACGCATGTGGCTCCAACCTCACAAGGGGGCCAGTTTAGTCAATTGTGCAGAAGAAAAATAAAGGGCTTGGTGAAGAAGCCACAATTTGTTTGCTTATTCATCCATCAATGGACATTTAGGTTGTTTACATATTAGCTATTATAAACAATGCTTCAATGAACATGGGGGTGCATATATCTTTTTGGAGATTGATTTAACTATTGTTAGATATCTGTGCATTTTCTCCTCATGAATCCTCCCAGATTTCTTATATTCTAGTACAATATTTCTTTAATCTTTTTTCATGTCTTTCTTTTTTTCACCTCTTTATTCTAGGTATCTAATCTCAATACTCGCCAAGGTCTTCATTGCCTTCTTTACCTGGGAAAATGTGAGGTCAACCAAAGTATAAAAAAAGAAATGTTTCAAGAGATTTAATCTGCAATCTGAACATACTGGTCCAATTTTCAATGTTCATCAATTCAATTCCTATTCAGGCAATTATAGTCAAACTGTTGAAACTCAAAAATAAAGAGAAAATCTGGAAATAGACCCATACTTACATAGTCACTTAATCTACAACAAAGAGGGCAAGAATATACAATGGGGAAAAGACAGTCTTTTCAGTAAATAGCAGTGGGAAAACTGGGTAGTTAATGCAAAAAAATGAAACTGGACCACTTTCTTACACCATACACAAAAATAAAATGGATTAAACATAAATGGGGAAGGGAAGGGGGGAAAATTGTTACAAACAGAGAGGGAGGGAGGCAAACCATAAGAGACTCTCAAATACAGAGAACAAACTGAGGGTTGATGGGGGGTGGGGGAGAGGGGAAAGCAGGTGATGGGCATTGAGGAGGGCACTTGTTGCGATGAGCACTGGGTTTTGTATGGAAGCCAATTTAACAATAAATTATATTAACAAAAAAAGAATGGCTAGTATCAAAAAGACAAGTAATAATAAGTGTTGGTAAGGATATGGAGAAAAGGAAACACTTGTGCACTCTTGGTGGGAATATAAGTTCATCAGTCACTGTGGAAAGCAGTATGGAAGTTCTTTAAAGAATTGAAAATAGAAATACCATAGGATCCAGTAATTCCACTACTGGGTATTTAGCCACAACAAATGAAAACACAAATTCAAAAAGATATATGCAACCCTATGTTTATTGCAGCATTATTTACACTAACCAAAATATGGAAGTAACCTAAGTGTCCATCAGTAGATAAATGGATAAAGAAGATATGGTATAGTGGGACACACACACACACACACACACACACACACACACAAATATTATGCATCCATAAAACCATAAAAAAGAATGAGATTTTGCCATTTGTGCCAACCTGGATGGATCTAGAGGGTATTATATGCTAATGATATAAGTTGGACAGAGCAACACAAATACCATATGATTTCACTTATATGTGGAATCTAACAAGACAAAACAAATGAACAAGCAAAAAAATGGACTCAAATACAGGTGGTTGCCAGAGGGGAGGTGGATGGGGGGATGGGCAAAACAGGTAAAGGGGATTAAGAGATACAAATGTCTAATTAAAAAGTAAGTAAGTCATGAAGATGAAGGGTACAGGAAATATAGTCAATAATATAGTCATGTTGTATGGTGACTACACTTATTGTGGGGAGCATTGAGTGATGCATAGAATTGTCAAATCACTTTGTTGTACACCTGAAACCAATGTAACATTGTATGTCAACTATATTTTAATAACCAATTAAAAAGTAAAGAAAAAAAGAGGGAAAAACTTAAAAGCAGCCAAGCAGGGGAACAACATACTGGGAAACTAAGAAACTTACTAGAGTTGACTTCTCATAGGAAATAATGAAGGTCAGAAGAAAATGGAATGACATATTTCATAGGTGGAAAGAAAAACAAGCCCATCAACCCAGGATTCAATATGCTGTGACAATATCTCTAAAATATGAGATGGAATAGAGCATTTTAAGATAAACTAAAGCTAAGAGACTTCGTTGCCAGCAGACCTACATTACAAGAAATACCAAAGAGTAGTTATTAGGCTGAAGGAAAATGATATCAGATAACAATTCAGATCTACAGGAATGAAAGCAGAGCATAAATGTGTAGGTAAATATGAAACACTACCTTATTTTCCCTCTTAATTTCTTTAAAGGATAAGTGACTGTGTAAGACAAAACTAGCAAGAATATATTGTAGGGCATATGATACCGGTAAAAGTATAATATATGACAATAATAGCGTAAAGGATGGAGAAATAGTTGAAAGTATAGTGTTGTAAGAGTCTCATGTTCCATGTAAAGTGGCACAATATTAATTCTCACTAGATTATGATGAATTAAGAATACCTATGGTAATGTCTAGAGCAACTACTATGAAAAAAATCTCCAGAGATACAGCTTGAAAGCCAATAGAGGAAATACAATGGAATACCAAAAAAGTCCAATTAATCAAATAAAAACTAAAAGGGAAGTAGAAATACAGGGGGAAAAATCCAGATGGGACAAGTAGAATAGAAGTAGCAAGATGGCAGACTTATAGCCAACGATCTCAATAATTACATTAAATAAATATGGACTAAACATTTTACTTAAAAGATAGATTTTTCAGATGGGATAAAAAAATCAAGACTCAAGTATATGATATCTAGAGGAGACACAGCTTAAATACAAAGAACACATATAGGTTCTTTGTCAAAGGCGGAAAAAGATATATAATTAAACAGTAGATAAAAGCAACTTGGTGTGGCTATATTAGTATCAGTAGGCTTAAAGTCAAAGAATATTTCCAGATATAAAGAGGAACACTTCACAATGATAAAAGGGTCAATTCATCAAGAAGACATAACAATCCTAAATATAAATACATCTAATAACAGAAGCAAAACGTGACAGAACTAAAGGGAAAAATAGACAAATATTCAATTATAGTGGGAGATTTTAATAACTTGCTCTAAGTAATTTATAGAACCAGTAAATAAAAAAGTTAGTAAGGTTAAAAATGTTTGAACTACACAATCAACAACTTGATTTAATTGACACTTATAGAACATTCTACCCTGTAACACCAGAATAAACATTTGAACGCTCAGGGAACATTCCCCAAGTTGGACCATATGTTGGGCCATAAAATAACTCACAATACTTTCAAAAGATTAGTATTTTATAGAAATATTCTTTGACTACAATAAAATTAAATTAGAAATAAATAACAATAAGGTGTCCAGAAAAATCCCTACATATTCAGACATATAACAGCCCATGTATAAACAGCCTATGTCGCAAAAACAGCCTATGTCACAAAGAAGGTATCATAAGAGGAATTGGAAAATGAAACAAAATGTCAGTATACTTCTAAAGAAATAGTTGAAGAGAAATTTAAAGTTTTTTTTTTTTTAAGAAAAGAAGAAATGTTTGGGGTGCCTGGTGGCTCAGTCTGTTGAGCATCTGTCCAACTTTGGCTCAGGTCATGATCTCTCAGTTCGTGAGTTTGAGCCTCAATTGGGCTTGCTGCTGTCAGTGCGGAGCCCACTTGGGATCCTGGGTCCTCCTCTCTCTTGCCTCCCACCGCATGCTCTCAAAAATAAGTAAACATTAAAAAAAAGAAGAAGAAATGTTTAAAATCAGTGATCTACATTTCACCTTAAGAGGCTAGAAAAAGAAGAACAAATTAAAAACAAAGAAAGTAGAAGGCAGGAAATAATAAAGAGCTGTAATTGGCTAAGTAAAAGACAAACAACAGAGAAATTAATAAAGCCAAAGTTGATTCTTTGAAAAGATTAATAAAATTCATAAGCCCCCCCCAGAAGGCTGATCAAGGAAAAAAATGCAAAATCAGGAATTAAGAACGAACATCATTATAGATGCTACAGGTATGAAAAGGACAAAATGAAGAAATATGAACAATTTTATGCCAATAAATATGACAGTTTCGATTAAAATAGACAAATTCACTGAAAAAACATAATTTAAAATTGACTCAAGAAAAATAAAAGCTGAAGAAAAATGAAAAAAATTCACAAGACTTCTCATAAAGAAAATGGCATGTCCAGATGGTTTTATTAGTGAATTTTATTAATCTAAGGAAAAAATTCTATTTCTACATAAACTCTTTCTGAAAACAGAGGATGAGAAAAAACTCCCAAATCATTTTTATGAAGTCAACATTATACAAACTAGAAAATAAAAGATTCTAAAACCAAAACAAACAAACCCCAAACCAAAAACCAAAAAACTGTCTACAAAGAAAGAAAACAGAAGACCATTATCTTTCAAGAACATAGTCTTAAAAAGTCCTCAACGAAACATTGGCATATCGAATCCAGCAACGTGCAAAAGGGATAATTAGAAAATAAAGATAATTTTAAAAGGATTATATATTAAGATCAAGTGGAGTTAATCCCCCAAAATAAACGGATGGTTTAAAATTTGAAAATCAATCAGTATAATACACCACATCACAGAATGAAGAAGAAAAGCCAAACGATCAACTCAATAAATTTAGGAAAAAATCTGAAAACATTCAACACTCATTCATGATTAAAATGCTCACCAGAGAAGGAATAGGTAGTCTCCTCAATCTGATAACAAATGTCTATGAAAAATTCTACAGCTAACATCCTACGTAATAGTAAAATATTGAATGCTTATCTCCTAAGATCAGAAAAAGTGCTCTGGGTTTTCCATTGGATATTCTTTCCTACTTCATGTAAGATTAACTGACCATACGTTTTTGGGTTCATTTCTGGGCTTTCTATTCTGGTCTGTTGATCGATGTGTCTGTTTTTGTGCCAGTACCATACTGTCTTGATCATCACAGCTTTGTAATACAACTTGAAGTCTGGAATTATGATGCCCCCAGCTTTGCTTTCCTTTCTCAAGATTGGTTTGGCAATTCAGGGTCTTTTGCGGTTCCATACAAATTTTAGGATTGCTTGTTCTAGCTCTGTGAAGAAGGCTAGTGTTATTTTGATACAGATTGCATTATCAACATTAGCCAAATTATGGAAGGAGCCCAATCGATTGATGAGTAGATAAGAATGATGTGGTAGATATATACAATGGAATATTATTCAGCCGTAAAAAAAGAATGAAATTTTTCCATTTACATGACTTGGATGGAGCTAGCGTGCGTTACGCTAAGTGAAATAAGTCAGTCAGAGAAAGACAAATACCATATGATTTCATTCATATGTGGAATTTAAGAAGCAGAACAGATGAACATATGAGAGAAAAAGAGAGGCAAACCAGAAAATAGACTCTTAACTATTGAGAACTGAGAGTGGCTGGAGGGGAAGTGGGTAGGGGATGGGCTAAATAGGTGGTAGGGATTAAGGGGGGCGACGGTTGTGATGAGCACCGGGTGTTATACCGTAAGTGATGAATCACTGCATTCTACATCTGAAACTAATACTACACTGTATGTTAACTAACTGGAAT
The DNA here is from genome assembly GCA_028646485.1 of Cryptoprocta ferox. NCBI lineage: Eukaryota > Metazoa > Chordata > Mammalia > Carnivora > Eupleridae > Cryptoprocta > Cryptoprocta ferox. Next base: position 3,284,066 of record CM053570.1, read on the forward strand.
TTAATTAAAAACTTGAAGAAAAAAAAGCTAAACATGAACCTATTCTATAACTCAGCAGTTTAACTCTTAGGTGTTGAGCCCAGAGAAATAAAGATGTGTTGGCAAAAAGACTTGGGTCAGAATGTTTATAGCAGCTTTATTCGCGAAAGCCGAAAATCCTAAACAACTCAATAGGAGAATGAATAAACAAATTGTGGTATACTCTACAGTGGAATTCTATTCAGCAATAAAAAAGAACAAACTATGGATACACGCAACATAAATAAATTTCAAAAGAATTATCCTAAAGAAGCCCGGCACAAAAAGACTATCATTTTACTATTCCATTTATATGAAAAACTAGAAAAGACAAAATTACAGTGATGGGAATGAGATCCGTAGTTACCAGGGGACAGGGAATGTAGGGGGTGGGGATAGACTGTAAAGAGGCTGAAGGAACCTTTTTGGGTGACAGAAATGATCTGTATCTTGATTGTGGTGATGATTACACAGCTGTATACCCTTGTGGAAATTTAGTGAAGTGTGTGCTTTCAATGGGTGAGCTTTAGTGGTGTATAAATTGTGCTTCACTAAAGGTGATTAAAAAACATTTTTTTAGTAGGCTTCATGCCCAGCATGGAGCCCAGCATGGGACTTGAACTCATGACTGTCAGATCAAGACCTGAGCTGAAATCAAGAGTCAGGGGCTTAACTGACTGAGCCACCCAGGTCCCCCTAAAAACACCATCTTATGAAGATAGGCATTATTATCCCCATTTTGTGGATGGAAAGAGTGAGATTAGAGACGTGACATTAACTTGCCCAAGTTCATACACCAAGTAAGTGGCAAAGCCAGAGTTTGAACCTTCACATATCTTTGATGCCAAAGGCCACATTCTTTCTGTGACACAGAGAACTTAAAAATGATTCTGTGTATGTTTATTTATACATGTAGGCATCCTCTGTTCCTTCAACTGGCATGAAAGCTCAAATGCTCTGTAACAGGATCAGACAGTCTGTAGACCTGAACTTGCCCAAAAGTGCTGTGGGCAATGACCTTGAATTGATTACGCGTGGCTGAGGTATTGGTCCCCTTTGTCCTACAGGCACTGGGAGTCCCTGGGCTAGTGGCTAGTGGCCCATGTGTCACCCCAGGGTGCCATGCAAATATTATCATTTTCTATTCCATGAAAAAGATTAGGAAGCCTGGCTTAGAGAGGAAGTGCTGCTGGAACTTGAAAGTGAGAGAGGGGAACTCTGGCTTGAGATGCTCTGGGTCAAGGACCCAAGAGGAAGAATTTGCTAATCAGAGAGGGAGGGTAGGGAGCGTGTGGAAGGGGAAGAGAAGAATGGTTTGGAGTGAGATTGGGCTTGACACACGTTTGGGGACAGTGAGCAGAGCTCCCGGGCTGGCGCTGGGCTTTTGGAGATATATTGGCGAGGGAGATGAATGCTTTTCTGGTGAGGGCCTGGCACTGGGGCTAAGGAGTGGTAATGTGCTCTGCGGTACACAGCTCCCTGTTCAGATTTCACACAAGATTTAATGTGTGTGTTTAGGAGGCTGGGGGGTAGGGAAGGAAAAGTGTGTGTATTTAAGAATAACATGCTTTCCCGGACTTCGCGGCCGACGGTCCTGCTGGATGCTGGGAAGGGCCAGCCCCTCAACCTGGAGCCACTGGTGAAGTCTGGCTTTCCTTTTCAGACAGCATTTGTTCCCAGCCCCTGGCTGTCTCCCCCGGGAGGACATCCGTGGGGACGGTTCCTGTTTCCCTGCCTTTGCAGGCGCTTGCCTTCCTGAACGTGATATGATTGTTTCTCTGGGCACAGTGCAAAGATGCCAGTGGAGAACGGAAATATCTCATGCCTCAGCAATTTTTTAAGGCAAAAAAGAAAAGGCTATTGAACTTGGGAACCCTGGGCCTGAAGTCCTCTCTTCCTGGTGTGGGAGGGGGGACATTGTACAGGATCTATCAGTCAGTCATATGGGCCAGATAGCCAACATGGGAACGATTTGACTCCCATCCATCAATTGCACTGCTAAGCAGTGACAATACGACTAAATTCCTTCTTGCTCTCAAACAGCTATATTTATGCTGTTCCCCTGGGGGAACACTGAGGCATGGAAATAGAGGACTTTATCTTCTGCCTCCTCCCCCTCTTCTCCTTCCACATCTTCAGCCTCTTTTAATATTCTTTCATTCATTCACTCATTTATTCACTTGGTCAACAAATATTTCTTGAGGATCTGTTATATGCCAGATACTGGGCTACATAATGAAAATATAGCAGTGCTTAAGAGAAACACCCATCCTTGGTCTATGCACTTAGAGTCTTCTGGAAGAGATCAACCACTGAGTGCAGGTGTGGAAGTACAGAAAATACAGAATAAAAGAAATGCAATATGAGGAGTATATCTCAAAGCTCTTTGAAGCCTGGGTTTGTGTCTAATCCTTGGCCCTCTTAAAGCACATACTACAGTTCGTGTATGTAATAGGTGCACTGTGATTGTTTGTTGAATTAACAATGACAAAGTAAATGCAAAGTCACATAATATAACATAAAAAGAACATAGGCTCTGGAGTTCCACAGGCCTGAATTTGATTTCCAGCTCTACCACCTCTTGGCTGGTGTTGGATAAGTCATATCACCTCTCTAGGTTTCAATTTCCTCATTTGAAAAATAAAGATAGTAATATCTATTTCAGGAAAATTTGGTAACGATTAGTGATTAATGAGTGTGTAAAGTGTAAGTATGTATAGTACCTAGCACATAGTGAACAATGTGTGAACACATCATTTTTTGGTGTCATCAATAAGGAATAGTAATGAATAAATGATTAGTAGAGAATAAAGTTACAGAAGCGTGAAGGAAAGTGTGGCTACAAGAGGGCTGAGGTCCTCATAGAGATGGGAGGGCACTGAGATGTGCCTGGAAGGTCACCCACAGGTGCATAAATGCTGAAGGGGGCACGAGACAGTGCAAAGGGCACAAGCAATAACAGCAAGGTGCTGGGCACAATCCTGGTGCACCTCCGGAACTCAGCAGAGAAAGCCCAGACATGGTGGCGGGGATGGACTAGCACAGAGAGCTCCTTCAGGATTTGACTATGGCCCAGTGGAGTCTTAAAGGTGGGGTGGGTGCTAAGTGGTGTTCTGGAATCATCAATCAGGGGCAGTCTCTAGGGTGCCAAGTAGGGAGGCAGTGAGAACAGCTAGGTGTTTATACAACAATCCAAGTGACACGAAGCCTGAATCCAGGGGACAGCAGCAGAATAAAAAGGAAAGTGTGGATGTGACACACTTTGAGGTGGAAGAATCAGCAAGATGAGCTTTAGAGAAGCTTGTCTGATATCATAGAGTCAGGAGGTAAACAAACAAACACCACCCCTCCCCCCCCCCAAAAGAAACCGCTCCTCTAGTGAGCTCCACTTCCCTATCTTGATACTTCTTCAGGATTGTTAAGTATACTCTTACTGTTGTGCAACCAATCTCCAGAACTTTCTCATCTCGCAAAACTGGAAACTATACGCAGTAAACAACAACTCATTTCTCTCTCAGCTAGCCCTGGGAAAACACCATTCTACTTTATGTTTCTAGGAGATAACCCCTCTTTCCTGCCTTTTTTTTACAACATGAATATGAGTATTCATCTTGAAGGGGCATCTATAATGAGACCTGAAGACTTTGCCTTACTCTCTGGGCCAGTCTTTGGTATATTTATGCAAGAAAATGTATACACCTTTATCAGGGCCCAGCTGCATTTGGGCTGAGCCCTCGGTTCCCCCAACAAGAGGCCAGGATCCCTGGACTCATTGGCAACAAGCCAGTGATCCCATCCAGTTGTGATCTCATGACTTCCACATGAACAGGTGGGACCATGATCCTGAGCTCCAGTCTCACCTTCACATGCTGTGTGTTCAGGTCGTTGACGGGTCACCTGGGCTCTGACTCATGACCCTGGTTCCCATTTGGAATAGATTTTGAAGTTTATGTAGGTGATTCCCCAAACTTCTGGCTTCAACTTCAGCCTTGAGTGTCAAACTCATGCAGAAGCTTCACTAGCACTTCAAACTCAACAGGTCCCACACTGAGCTCAGTATCTTTCTTTCCAAACTTTCTTTTCTTTCATTCTGTAAGTAATGTTTCCATATTCCCATGTTCCTATTCCTTAGTCTTTAGAATCTTCATTTAATTTCCTCCCTCTCCTTCACCCCCACATTCCATCTACCATCAAGACCATATGAGTCTAATTCATGCCTTGCCTTTCTTCTCCTCTCCATTGGCCCCTGGTTTTCCAGACTCCTTTCCTTCTCATCAGGGGATCCTGGAGTCATCAACAGTGTTGTATAATTTCTTAACTCGGGGGTCTCTGCCCATTCCAACTCCTCTTGTGAGCCACTGCCACATCTGTCTCTAGTTATATTGTTCTTTCAATATCTCACATTTGGTATGTATTATATCAGATATAGACAAGACATATCAGTCATGGGGCAGATGTGTCAGTCTGTTCCTGAATGTCCTCCAAAATTTGTCTCTAATCCTTTCTAGGTATAGTAATTATGTACTGCTGCGTAACAAATGATCCCCCAAACTTAGTGGCTCAAAACAGCACACATTTGTTATCTAACAATTTCTGTGGGTGTAGAGGATGTGTATGGCTTAAGCTGGGTCCTCCAGCTTAGGGCCTCTCATAAGACTGCAATCAAGGCATCACTTGGGGCCACAATCCTCTCAAGGTTCGACTGGATCAATAATGCCTTCAAGCTTACCCAGTGATTATTGGTAGGATTCAGCTACTTGTGGGCTGTTGAACTGAGGGCCTCAATACCTCATAACATGGCAGCTGGATTTATCAAAATGAATGAGAAGGAGAGAAAGAGAGGGAGAGCTAGAGAGAGAGAGAGAGAGAGAGACTGAATGAACAAGATGGAAGTCAGTTCCAGTCTCCTATAGCTTTATTACGTGGGGGTGTGGGGCGGGGATTCCACAGGAGGGTGTGAATATTAGGAGGGTGTGATCGCTAGGAGCTATTTCAGAAGCTGCCTCCTAGGCTTCTTGACTTGCTACTCCACTCTTTATGCCCTAGGTTGTGGCCACCTTGTGTGCTGGGTGTGACTTGAATACCTCCCATTCTTTTCCACCTCTATGCCTTTGCTTAGGCTATTCCTTCCACCTAAATGACCTCTCCACCCCCATAGCTAACTGTTCACCCTCCTAAGCGCATTTCAAATGCCACTCTCCCTCCAGAGCCTTTCCTAACCAGATCTAGAGTAGATCTTCCACTTTGGAGCCCTGGGGAGCCCCCCGGGGCATGCCTCTCTCTTGGCTGTTAATCACATTCTGCTCTGTGGCAGACTAGTTTGTATAAGTCTACTCCACAATCCTCAGCAGACTGAGTTCCTTGAGGGTAGAATTATATGTTGGTCAATTTTTAAATCTCTTTTGGCCATAGAACAGTTCCTGAAACACAGCAAGCAACCAAACATTTGCTGAATTGCAAACAATTGTGAGGTCCAAGAGCCCAGGTCTGTGCAGATGGAATGCTGTTACGGGCAATGGTAGGGGAGAGAAACCCCATGCTTCTCAAATAGCCCCGAGTGGCCGACTTATAGAAAAACAGCTGCCTTGCTGTGACTCCAGGGATTAGTCAGGCACTGGGACAGTCTGCAGGGACTGTGGGCTGCCAGGGACCAGAAGCCACTGATATCTGATCTCTCTGCAGGAACTTGGGAAGACGAGTCAGAGTGTCTTATTCTGATTATTCCATTTAAAGAAACTCTCTTCATGACCTCAGTAGAGCCAATGAGCTAGAAATTGAAGGGGGAAAGGACTTGGTATTTATTTAACCTATGAATTTTGCTAGTGTTTAGTACTTGGGAAAAGACCTCCATAAAGTGGTTATTATCTGCCCGTTTTGAAGATGAAAACAAAAACAAAACAAAATTCAGAGGGCAAAAGTAATGATATGGAACTTAAAGTTAAAACAGTGATTTGGATGTGAGCATGACGGCCGAGAATGGACTCTATTATCATCACTCGGGTCTGCCTATTTTTATTGAGTACCTAGTACGTGCAAATTTCTACAATAGAGTATTGAAGGTTTGTATGGTACAAGGCATGGACCTTACCTTTCAAGATAATCTAGAGTTGAGTTTGGGCTGGGTGAGTTGGTTGGTGCAGGGTAACTGAATTTAATGTGACCATCCTGTACAGACAGACGGACAGCCCCCCACATTTGTCTCTAAGTGGGAATATAGTGAAAAACTGATTAATTGCAACTGGGAAGACTGGGCCACATTTCTTGGAGGAGACAGAGATTACGTAAAGGTAGGATTCTGAGTTTAAGAGGGAAATCTTACATCTCTTCCCAGCCTCAGCCATGCCTCCCTGTCGATTCCTGGGCACAGTACACACTACTGACACTTGTAGGTGTGATAAGAATTAGAATGTAGCCGTACGTGGTGATGTCCACGAACTCAGCCTTAATTAAACCTAAATAAGGAAATATTGAATTTGCAACCAAAAGGATAAGTCAGAGTAAATTTTTATCTAACTAACATGTCAGATTCACCAGAGCTAACCTCCAAAGTGATTAAATGAGAGGTGAGTGCTCTGTGAACAGAACACTGTTTGTATGTGAAATACTGAAACAAGAGTCCAGCAATATTCCAGTCTTTACGTTTGTGTCGCTGTGCAGTTATTTTTGTGACTCTAAATACAGGACTTTCCATTTATCTTGATTAAATTTCACCTTGTGATCCTGGGGAGATGGGATCCTGGATCCTGATTCTGTCCATCTTTGTGTTTTCCATTCTTAGCTTCATTTGTGCTTTCCATTGATTAACATCTTCCTGCGTTTTCATCCGGTTTGTTGTTAAAAATGTTGAAGAGAACAGGACTGCGGCGGGTGGACAGAGGGAAGCAGAGGTGGGTCTGTAACATCTGGGCACGGTCATCTCCACGGGACCTGGTGGGGTGTGGCGAGGACACCTCTGGTAAGCAGAGTGACACGGATTTGTTACACTCGGCTCCTTCCACCCAGAGCGGCCAGGGCAAACAAAAACAACCACGCTCAAATGTTGTATAAAGACTCTGTGACAATTAGAAACTCATGTCTCTTGGGTTTTCTAATTGCTTTCACATTGATTATCTCATTTGGGCTTCCCAAGAAGCTCATGAAAGAGGATGTGCAGGTGTTGTGTCGCTGTGCTGATTTTCAGAGAATGCTAACGAAATCAAGGCTGTCGGAGTTAAGTAACTTCTTGGGGCTCATGGGGCAACAAACAGGAGGACTGGGTCTCAGATCCTCTTCTGACCTCGAGACCTGGGAGGTTTTTTCTTGCCTGATAATAGCCATTTTCAGTGAAGTAAAAACAGTCTGGTTCCTCATCTTATTGTGATGTCATTGACATAGACCACCGTGCACATTTCAGGAGTACAACAGAATGATTTGATATGTGTATATAAAGCAAAAGGATCACCATACATAATTATACATATTTTTTGGTGAGAACTTTTAATACCTCCTCTCTCAGCAACTATCAAATACGCAATACAGTATTGTTATCTATAGTCACCATGATGCACATTCCATCCACAGAAACTATTTATCTAGAATTTACACCTTTTGCCTACCTTCACTCATTTCCCTCACATCCCACCCCTTACCAATTTGTTTTATTTCTGTGAGTTGGGTTATTTCATTTTTATTTTGTTTGGTTTGGTTTTTAGATTTCCCATGTAAGTGCGATCATAGCGTATTTGTCTTTCTTTGGCTGATTTATTTCACTTAGTGTAATGCCCTCAGGGTTCATCCACCACTGTCCCAAATAGCAGGATTTCCTTTTTAGTTAAGACTGAATAATAGCCCATTGTATAGATAGACACACCACATTTTCTTTATCCATTCATCAGTTGATGAACACTAGGTTGTTTCCATGTTGTCATTATTGCAAATAATGCTGCCATGAACATGGGGGTCCGTATCACTTCATGACAGCGATTTTGTTTCCTTCAGATATACACTGAACTGGATCATGTGGACGTTCTATTTTTAAGTTTTTGAGGGACAGGATTTTTCTCTTGCTGTCCCTCCCTGCACTTGTGAGGACTGGCTACGTGTATATCTCTCCACTAGACTCTATGTTCCATGAGCTGCTATTTGTAGCTACTGCCTTTGTTCCTGTTTGGTAACCAGCACAATGTATGTGCTCAATGAATAAGTAAGTAAGTAAATAAATACAATCTTATTACCTATAATGTAATTGTTAATAATAACAATCCTTATTTTATTTAGTAAAAGTGGGGCTTAAAACTGCTCCCTCCCAACACGCACTGAATAAATACAGCAGTATGACTATATACACTGTTCTCTTAATAAAGAACTTGAGATTCTCTAAGTGCGCTCTGTTCATCCTCACTCACACCTTGACAATAGGTACGGGCGAGTGGTGTTATTGTCATATTACCCACAGGAATAGAGGGATTCTTTATCTCACCCAAGACTGCAGACATTTCCAGGCACAGCTGTTAATAGATTTTATGTTTCTTTATATTCAGTCCATTGCTGAGGCTGCTAAATCCGACTAAAGCTATCAGGCACCAGAGCCTTATGCAGCTTTTCAAGGGTCTGCAATGCTCCCAAGTTAATTCATGGAAAAGGCTGCAGGATTGTGCAAAAACAGCTGGTTACCTCCCGGCAGAATTGGCTGTAACCAGTTGCCTCACTTGCTGAGAGAAAGCAGGAAATCTCGCGTGAAAGTCAGCAACATTCCCCCTAATACACTAGCAAGTAAATCTCTTTCTGAGGAGACCCAGATGCCTGGTTGGTTTCGGAAGATTTGGGGACAGGAAGACATCTGCAGTCTACAGAATGGGAGAGATTTGAGAGCCAGACCTGGGTCTCTGATTTGATGATGACGTTACAGATGGTGCAGATCTTGGGAGAATGGTGAGAATGGTTTGTCGGTGAAGTTAAAACCGAAATGTGGACAGGAAACCTTGAGCCACATTCAGTCATGGGCTGCTGTGCTGACGTTAGCATCTTTCTTTCCGTAGCCTGAGATAAGCAGCCAACGATTGCTCTCCACTCCCACCACTCTGGGAGGGAAGGAGGACCCCCTGCCCAGGGGGAGTCAGACCACAGCCTATTTTTTGATAGTATCCTTTTCTATTAAGCAGTCTGGGAAAGAATTACAAAGTTCCAAAAACACTACAAGTACTATAGAAGTAACAATTTTTTCCTTAACCATTTGAGAATAGCTTGCCAATCTGATTCTCTAGGAGGCTGGAACTTTGGTATTTCCCACAAATAAAAGACATTCTTCTCTATCCCAACAACACAATCAACCAAATCAGAAAATTAGCCTCAACCATCACTGCCATCAGACCTCCTTCAAAGTGTAAGTGTTGCAAAGGTACTTACTGCAGCAGAAGGATCCAGTTCAGAAACATGTTGCATGAGTCCATCTCTTTGGTCCACTTCAGTGTGGAACAGTTCTTTAATCTTTGACTGTCACGTCCTTGCTGCTTTTGAAGATTCTAGACCAGTTACTTTGTAGAATGTCTCTTCATTTAGGCTTGTCTCCTATTTCCTCGGATTCGAGGCAGGTTATGAAGTTTTTGGAAGGAACAGCACAGAGATGAAGCTGTGTTATTCTCAGTGTATTATATCAGGTGGTGCAAATTTCAGTTTTTCCCATTCCTGATTGATAGTAATTTTGCTTTATTAAGATGATGTCCCTCAGGCTTCTCCAAGTCTCAAGTTACCTCTTTTCTCTTTGTAATCAATAAATATTTTGTGTGGAAAAATTTGAAACGATGTAACTATCCTACTCTTCAACAAGCTTCTAATTTATCCATTTGTTATTTTCCATCTGTAAGGATTCATTGTTCCTTTCTTATTTTATTCCGTGAATTATGGGTTTTTACTATCATTATTTATTTTGATATTCAAATTGTTCTCAATTTGCCCAGTGGAAGCCTCTTCAATCTGGCATTTGTGTATCGCTATCATTCTTTGAGTACTTCCTTGCCTCTGGCAACAAAAGAATTTATAGGTTCATCTTAGGATTTCTCTGCCCCAGCCCTGAACTCAGACATATCTCAAAGAAGCCTCCGTTCCTTTAAGTGGAGAATGGTATTTAGAAGCCAGGAGATGGATGGGGTACCTGAGTAGCCCAGTCGGTTGGTTAAGTGACTGACTTCGGCTCAGGGCATGATCTCACGGTTCGTGAGTTCGAGCCCTGACTCAGGCTCTGTGTGGACAGCTCAGAGCCTGGAGCCTGCTTTAGATTCTGTCTTCCTCGATCTCTGCCCCTCCCCATACTCATAGTCTCTCTCAAAAATAAATAAATAAATATTAAAAATATTTTAGAAGCCAGGAGTTGGGCAGTAGGTATGCTTATTGGTAATAAGCAAGACTCCTAAGACTTCTCATTGGACAGAGCTAGGGAATACACGTATGTACACACATGCATGCTTACCTCGACATTTATTTCCATATTTGACTATATCTACTGCAAACTGCTAGCTCCACATTCAACATCACATAGTTCATTCTGATTTTCTGCATTACAATAATTGTAATTCCATTTTCTGATGGTGAGGAACCTGACTCCCACTATCAATAGCATATTTAAGTACTTGATTAATACCCCTGTGTGAAACATTTTCCATCTTCATGGCCATCCCCTCGCCTGCAAAGATGTCCTCCTCCCTCTACCTCCCTCTCTCCACATCAGGCTGAGAAGAGGACCCCGAGGCGCTGGCAGGAAGGATACTGATGAAACTACTTTGCTAAAACAAGTGCTATCTTTTGTGGAAGAGGAAGGATGGATGGCTCAGACGGCAGAACACAGAGTCTAGAGGGTGGAGAGTCAGGGAGAATTTATTCCCAAGCCTTGAAACCTAATCAAGGAAACCTAACAGTTGCCTGACTGAATGTCAGAGCTGTGAAGGACCAGGGACTCTTTCTTACCTTCCATCTTGCCAGTTTTTGAACCAGAGTATCTATAGCTAGGATCCTAAGGCTGTCACACCATTGTATTTCCGGCATGTTGAGGGCAGATATCTTGTCTCTTTAGTTTCAATGGAGAGGAATTGCATCCCAAGAGATGTGCTTAATAGATTACACCCAGGATTCTCATCAGCACTGATTTAGATGATGAGATTTTGGACTTTGAGTTGATGAGATGATGAGATTGAAATTTAGATGATAAGATTTTGCTGATGATGCACTGGGATGAAGACCATGGGATGGTGTGTTCGGCTGTTAGAGATGCCATAACAAAGTAACACAGAGTGGGGGGCTTAAACAACAGAGATTAGTTTTCACGCTGCTGGAGGCCACACATCTAAGATCATGGTTCAACAGTATTGGTTTCTTCTGAGGGCGTCTCTCCTTGGCTTATGGATGGCTGTCTTCTCTCTGTGCAAATTTCCTCTTCTTATAAGGACACATGTCATATCAGATTAGGCCTCACCCTAATGACCTCTTTAAAGATCCTCTCTCCAAATACAGTCACATTTTTAGATACTGAGGGATTAGAACTTTAACATATAAATTGGGGGTGGGGGGAGAGTAGTTCAGCCTATGGCAGATGGGGGTGAATGTATTTTGCATGTAGAAGGGACATAAATCATTGGGGGCCAGAGGGCCAACTCTGGTAGACAGAATTCTTGGATGGTCCCCGAGATTCCTGGCATCTGATATATATATACCCTGTATGATGTCCTCCCCTTGAGTGTAAGTGCGGCCTGTGATATGATGAGGTAGTCACTCCTGTGATTACATTTTATAAGATCCCATCTTAGCACACTGGAGAGAGTGAGAGTGAGAGTGAGAGAGAGGGAGAGAGAGAGAGAGTGTGCATGCGCTTCTCCTGTTGATCTTGAAGAAGTAAGTGGCCAGCTTGTGAGAGGGCCACATGGCAGGGAATTTGAGGGACCTCTAGGTGCTTAGAGCAGCCCTCACTGCAGCCAGCAAAAAGCAGAGACCTTAGTCCTACAACCACAAGGAATTCAACTCTACCAATAACCACATAAGCTTGGAAGAGAACATAGAGCTCCAGAACAAAATGTAGCCTGGTGGACACTTTGATTGTAGCCTTGTGAGACCCTTAGCAGAGAACTCAGCTAAGCCATGCCTGAACTCCTGGCCCATAGGAAGTGGGTGGTAATAAAAGTATGGTGTCACAAGCTATGTTTGGGGTAATTTGTTACACAGCAATAGGAAACTAATATACCATCCAAAGTTTCTAGCCCTTGTCTACTCTAGGCTGCCATTCTCTGCCCTTGCAGCACTCCCCCGCCCCACCCCCTGTAATATCTAACCAACTTTGGACTTCTACCAACTCAAAACCAAGCACACACACAAATAGTTTTTGCACTAAGTATTGCAATCCATTAAACTCATTTTTGTTTCTTCAGTATCTTCAGGGTTGAGTTTCATGCAAGGAGCCAGTGGCTGGTGGTAGTTTGTCATCCTGTTGCCATGACCCCCGGATTTGCGTTTGAAGATCTCTCTCGATTCTATGTGGTGAATGAATTGGCAAGTACAGAAAGACCAGTTAGGAGGTTGCTGTAGAAGTCAAAGTGAGAGGTGATAATGACTTGATTAAGTGACAGCAAGGAATCTGGGGAGAGTGGATGGATTTGAGGAAAGGCCATTGAAGTCACTCTCAATCTCAGTTCCTGGAGATAAGCAGTGTTAATATGAATGATGTTAATATTGTGGTGTGTTTTCTATCTTCCTTTTCTATATATGTATATATGTAAAACCATATTTTTACAGTGTTGGGATGACATTGTGTCTATAATATTGACCCCGATGCGGGGCTGGCACTCACAAGCTGTGAGATCATGACCTGAGCCGAAGTTGGATGCTTAACTGACTGAGCCACCCAGGGGCCCCCTGGAATGTTATTTTTAATAAACGATTGCCTTTTTTCATGGCCCCTGGAACCACAGTAAGACATATTAATGGAAAAGTCCAAGAATAATTTAGGAGAAAGCAAATGGAGTGGATGATGTCAAGAGCTAGGGGGCGTACACACCTTGTAGACACCCCTGATGGAGAGGAGGAGTGGGCGCCATTTACATTGACATTTACAGCTGGGAGGTGTGGCCTGGGGAGCAGGACCTGGTCCAATGGTCAGCCCCTGACAACAGCACACAGCACCCGCCCCTGCACTGGCCAGAGCTCACTGTTCCCAGCTATCAGGGGCTGTTATAACCTAGACATCTCCTACCAGTCAACAAGTTTGTCGTATTGTAACTACTTACTAAGTGCTTAAAGTGATCTGGAGTGGATAAGGGTACATTTTCAAATGGCCTTTAGAAGGGAAGCAAGAACAAGTTGGGTATTAGGAGAGCAGCTGGCTGTGAATTTTTTTTTTTTTAATGAGTCCATTAAACAACAGATCAGCCATCCCCCGAGAGCCCACACACTCCACTGAGGCCTCGCAAACTTGCCCGCAACCCTCTTTTCAGACCTTGCAGTCTGCTTCCCAGGAGTCCTCTCGTAGATTATCCACAGACACACCCCTCCCGCCCTCCCTCTGTCCGGCTCCCACGAGTGCAGGGCCAGTAGGGACGGGGTCAAGTTAGTGGGGTCCTATCGGTGGTCCTCCTGTAACTATTCTCTCCTCCCACCTTGCATTCCCCAAACCGTATCTCCACTCTTCACCTCCCCCTGTGAGGGACAAAGCAGGGTCTCTTTCCCACACACACTTGGAAAGTTGTCAAATAATTTAAGCCAGGGTGTTTGCTGATAACAAAGGTGCTGTGGACGATAAGGAAAGTGTTGGCCGATAGGCTTAACATCCCAGAAATATTTGCATTTTCACGGGGGCCTTCTGAAGGGAGAGGGAAGGGAGATTTGGGGCAGTTCCCCAGCATGGTCTTAGACCTTGCTAGTCTCTGAGGAAGTGTCCCCACCCATCTGCAGCACACTTTTTGGATAAATGCCCGCCAGCTACTAGATGGGTGGTCAGAGCCCCGAGGGCCCAACTAGCTGGATACCTGCCTTCCCCCATCTCTCGCAGCTGTGGGAAGGATGGAGAGGGACAAGGTGGGGAAATGCTAGTTTTGCCCCAAATTGGGAGACACAGTGTTGGAAGATTATTTCCATTTTTAGCTGCGTAGTTACATAAGAAACAAATTTCTATAAAGGCTATGATTTGAAATGAGCCACCTAAACAAGATGGACTATCAAATTCCACTTTTTAGTGCACTGTTGAATATAAATCTCCAAACTGGCCAACAACGACATACAGTTTAGTATCAGAAAATAAAAGTTGAACTTGTCCCTTTCTGTGTTTTGTTGCTATAAGTTCTAAATATCCTTCTATGGGAAGAACTTACTTTTATTCTGAGATTCTTTTCTGTCTTTTAAAACAGTCTTCTTTCTGGGCGCCTGGGTGGCTCAGTTGGTTAAGTGTCCGACTTCGGCTCAGGTCATGATCTCATGGTTCATGGGTTCGAGCCCCATGTCAGACTCTGTGCTGACAGCTCAGAGCCTGGAGCCTGCTTCGGATTCTGTGTCTGCCTCTTTCTCTACCCCTTCCCTGTTTGCACTGTCACTCTCTCTCTAAAAAATAAATGCAACATAAAAATTAAAAAAAAACAAACAGTCTTCTTTCCTGTTTTTGATATTTTTCCTGTGTTTGGTAGTATCATTTCCAACCTTTTTTCTTATGTCTCTTATGTTTTATATTATTATGGTTTCTATGTTTAGACTTACTTATTATCTATGTATGGTATTACTATTTTTCATGGTTTTATAATAACACATCTTTTAAACATTTTTGGTATTAAAACACCCTTGTTATTAAAACATGATAAATGACATGGGGCGCCTGAGGGGCTCAGTCGGTTAAGCGGCCGACTTTGGCTCAGGTCATGATCTCGTGGTCCATGGGTTTGAGCCCCTCATCGGGCTCTGTGCTGACAGCTACAGCCTGGAGCCTGCTGCAGATTCTGTGTCTCCCTTTCTCTTTGCCCTTCCCCGGTTATGCTCTGTCTCTGTCTCTCAAAAATAAATAAACGTTAAAAAAAAAGTTAAAAAAATAAATAAAACATGATAAATGATAATGACAGGAGGCAGAGACTTGGTTTTGTTCACTGCTGTGCCCTCAACCCCTAAGACAGTGCCTGGGACATAGGAGACAACAATGAATATTGATTGAATAAATGCATATATGAATGATAGGTCTTAGAAATGATATTCTTATCTGTCATACGAGTTGGCAATTCTGTATCAATTCCTAAATGTTAAAGTTACTAGTTCATGAAATCCATGGGTTTGGAACACAGAACTGGGAGTCAGATCAACTCTCATTTAACTTGATCTTGGGCAAGTGATTCAATCTCTACAGGCCTCAGTTTCCACACCTGTGAAAAGGAATTAATACCGGTAGTTACTTCATTGGGTCCTTTGAGGATTGCTGGAGGTGGCTGGCAGGCACTGGGTGCGGTGGACAGCTTCGGGCCGGTTATTAGACTCTATCCGGGAATTGGACTGGGTGCCTCTCCTCCCGGGCAGTGAGGTGTGACTTGGCCGTTTGTGGTTACGCCTGGCCAAGCCCTTTGGATACAGCTTATCCCCACCCCTAGTAATTCCGCTCTTAACATCTGAAGAACATAGAGGTGTCAGAACTACCTGACACCTGGTTTGGTTTTCCTCAGGTGTAGGGAACGAGAATAAAATGAGCACACTCTTCAGTGAGCTCTGATGTTTTTTTTCTTAAAAGCTTAAAATTTACTTTTTCAATAGGACAAATATTTTTATGAGTAGAAAAACTAAGCCCTTAGTATTAGCAATTGGTTACATGCCTTAATTACGGGTTTTTCCCCCCGTCCACTCAAAAATAATTCCAGGACGGATTAGTGCTATCTTACAGTTATGGAGACAGAGCTCAGATTGACCCAACAGCTTGATCACGGTCTCTTGTTAGTAGGTGGAAGAGCTAAGGTTGCAGCTCAGGCCTGATTCCCAAAGCCATGCTGGAACCAGAGTGTTCTGCTAGCACGGAAGGGAAATTGCATTTGTTTGTTTGGGTGGAAAATTTGGAGACAGGACTCCCTTCATCACCTCTCTAGATAAGTCGAAGGTAAATGATTCATTCAGCCTCTGAACTAAATCCTTTTCCACGCTGAGGGCCAGAGATCAGGGTTTGCCACATATTAGCTGTGTGACTTTGAATAAATTCCATACCCTCTCTGAACTTCAGCATTCCCTCTTGTAAAGTGGAAACAGCAACTCCTGCCTCTCTCTCTAGGTTGATGTGTTGCGAAGGCGCCTTGTAACGTGCTAGATACACTCGAGGTAGCGTTGTTAGTGGGTCCCCACGATTTCCTAGGCAGCTTCCTCTCATTTATGGATCTGTCTCATTGATAAAAGCTTTTTTGCAAAGCTCTTCCTTATATATTTTTAGTTGCCTTGGTTTCTACTTTACCGCAGTTGTCTACTTCCTTTAACTGTCCCTTTCTTTCCCCCCACCTTGGGCTATCTTTCCATTAGGTTCTGCTGATTAGTCAGGGAACAGAACTTTTTCAAGTGCCTGATATTTTAATCCATTTCATACTCTCCTTTTGCACCTCCTCTACCCCCTCACTGTGGGCTTTCAGTCAGTTGTGCTTCGTCTCCAGACTTCTAATGCACGCTGCATTTAAAATTTCTGCCTTCCAGTATTTTCCTTCTTAAACACTCCCTGTTTTGTTATAATCCTTTTTTTCCCCCAGGCAGGAAAAAAGCTGATTGCACCACAGGAATGGAGAGAACAGTGCCTCATGACCTTGGAAGGTTGTGTGCGGAACAGTGGTGTCAGTAGTGTTAGAAATGTCTCAGCACCCAGTGAGCTTTAGTTCTGCCTCTAAATGGGCTTCAGTGTTCCAAATGTGCATTTGCAGTCAAAGCCCTGGAAATGTGCTCCCCTCAGAATGATCATCCTTATTCTAAGTATCACAGAAGTTCTCGAACCACCCCTCCGTGTTCATCAGGGAGCTACTATGTGCCAGGTCCCAGGTTAGGCTCTGGAGGGATGTGGTACAGAGCCCTAGGCCAGTAGGACTGCTGAGGACAACAGACTTGCAGACAACATGAACATAAAATGAATTCCTCCTTTTTCTCTCCTCAAACAAAAACCTCAGCCTCAGAACAACACTTCAAGGGATTCACATGTAACCTTCTGAGAACAATCTTGCGTTAAGAACCACCTCTGGGGTGAGCCTAATATCTTGGAGTCCCGATCACAGCTCTAAGTTCACCCCAGAGAGACTCTTTGCATGCAGGAGGCTTACGTATGCTTACTTCAGTTGTGGTCAGTGTGGGGACTGCACCCACCCCTGCCCCCCACTCCTGTACCCTGTCCCCAGGGCACCCCAAGGAATCAAGCCAGGTGGGGAAAGCAGTTGCTCTATCAATCCCTGGAGGGGGAAGGGAGGAAGGCTTTTCCCCTTTGATTCCTCCTCAGCTCTGGTCAGATGCTGCCCTTACAGTATTATCTCCAGCAGCCAGTACCTGGGTTGACCTTGGACTTAACTGGAAGCTTCTCCCTACAGAGGCTATGCGGTGTGAGGGACACATCTTCCGTTTCCTAAGGAGGTCAAGGCCACTGTCTTAGTTTGCTAGGGCAACCATACCAAAGTATCTCAGACTGGGTGGCTTAAACAACAAAAATTTATTCTCTCACAGTTTTGGAGGCTGGAAGTCCAAGATCAAGGTATTGGCAGAATTTGCTCCTTCTGAGGGTGCGAGGAAGAATCTGTTCCATGCCTCTCTCCTAGCTTCTGGTGGTTTTCTGGCAATATCTGCTGTTCCTTGGCCTGTAGGAACCAGGAACATATCAGCCCATTCTCTGCCTTCATTTCACATGGTGTTCTCTCTGTGTCTGTCTCTGTGTCCAAATCTACCCTCTTTATAAGGACACGGTCATATTGGACGAGGGCCCATCCTGCTGACCTCATCTTAACTTGATCATCTATAAAGATTCTATTTCCAAATAAGGTCACATTCCCAGGTACTGAGGGTTAGGACTTCAACATCTTTTGGGGGAGACACAGTTCAGCCCCTAACAGCTATCTCCCTCAGTTGGCTCAACTTTTCCTCAAGATTCCTCGGTATTTCCACCTTGTTGCTCCTCCTTGGTTCCAGAGAAGTCTCTCTCTTCCATGTCCAGGCTAACTCCTTCCCTGGGTCCCCGAGTTCTGTCCCTTCCCACTTCCTCCAGAGCCTTCTCTGTCAGTCAGCCTGTACTGGGCTCCTCCTCAGGATCTCCCAGACTTAGAAACTTGTTTAGGTTTCATTTCTGCTTCCCTTGGTCCTGCCATTCCCATGTTCTGTTGTCTTGGTTTTGTTTGGTTTTGTTTTCTTTCACAAACTGCTGTGTCTATTTCTCCATCATTCACCCCCCTCCACTCCCAAAACAAAGCTTGCTCTGTCAGAAGAGCACTTGAGATTTGGTAGAGCCTGGTGTCCGAGAGTGCAGGCTTTGGAGTCAGACTACCTGGGTTCAAACCCTAGTTCACTTAATCAGTCTAACCCTCAGTCTTGTTCGTCTGTCCCTGTGGATAACGACCATGTCTACCACATGGGGTGTTTTGGGGATAAATGAGGTGGCACATTACCTTAGCACAGCTCATGGTATGCATGGAGGTCTCAGCTATGTGTAAGCATTTCAATTTTTGGTGATTTCAGCTTTTCCTGTTGCTGTGAAGATGGTAATTATGTCTATGTGTTCAGCTGCAAGTCAATTACTTTCTACCTTTCAACCTCCTCCTGGACAATTTATTTAGAAATGCTACTAACATTTCAATATATCCCCAAACTAAACCCTCTCCTTGCCTTCTGTGCCCCTCCCCCCAACACACACACTCCTGAGCTGCTGTCTGATTTTTCTATTTTTGTTAATGAAACCATTACACTTTTATCAGCTCTGGACACAGACCTTGGAGTCACTATTCCCTTTCTTGTACCAACGGTATCTAAACAATAGCTAAGTTCTATAAATTTTGTTAATGAAACATTTAAGAACACATGTGTCCCTATCTATCCTGTCCTTCCATTTCTATTACCCAAACCTAGTTCATGCTATTACTCCCCCCTAGACTATTCCAGTAGCCTTCTTTTAAAAAAATGTTTTAAAATGTTTATTTTTGAGAGAGAGAGAGAGAGAGAGAGAGACAGAGAGACAGAGTGCGAAGGGGGGAGGGGAAGAGAGAGAGGGAGACACAGAATCCGAAGCAGGCTCCAGGCTCCCAGCTGTCAGCACAGAGCCTGATGTGGGGCTCGAACTTGTGTACCGTGAGATCATGACCTGACCTGAAGTTGGATGCTTAACTGACGGAGCCACGCAGGTGCCTCCAGACTATTCCAGGAGCCTTCTAACTGCACTCCTGGTGTCCAGCCCCTTGCCTCCATGATCATTTACACACACTGCACCAGATTACTCTTCTTAAAATGCAACTTGATCATGGAAACTCTCCTGTAGAAAAACATTTAATGGCTCCCTATTGCTCATCAAATAAAGCCCAAACTCTGGCATTCAAATGCCTTTCTAGTAGCTTTTCTTCCTTTTAATCTTCTTGTGGCCCACAAGCTTTGACTACACATTTCAAACATGTACAGTGCTTTTCCACTGTGTGGGTCTTGGTATTCCACCTCTATTTTTAATTTTTTAAATTTGTTTTAATGTTTAGTTACTTTTGAGAGAGAGAGAGAGAGAGAGAGAGAGAGAGAAAGAGAGAGAAAACATGATTTGGGGAGGGGGAGAGGGAGAGGGAGACACAGAATCAGAAGCAGGCTCCAGGCTCCAAGCTGTCAGCACAGAGCTGTGATGCAGGGCTCGAACTCACAAACCATGAGATCATAACCTGAGCTGAAGTGAGATGCATAACTGACTGAGCCACCCAGGCGCCCCTCCGCCCTCTATTTCTCCATGTTCTTCTTAAATATACTTTCCTTTTGGTAGGCTTCCTTGCTCACTCTACTAGGGGGAGTTCTCTCCCTTTGCTGGTCTTCAATATCTTATTTGGTATCTACCCCTCCCAGGGCCCTGAACACAATCTGTCCTATATTCCCTGGTAGGTAAGAGGACAGAGACATTCTTCTGTCCCATTTTCATATCTCTTGCAACTTTAAAACAGTGCCTGCCTGATACATGTCGATACACATAATTGTTGAGACTTTTGACCCGATTTGAAGAGTACTCAACCTTCCACATCAGTTTCTTTTTCAAAAAGGGTTTCAACAGACAAGTGTGAATGGATGCTGCAGTCACGTGTGAAATCAGAAGTTCATCTCTCAGCCCACTGGAGCCTCCCTTTTGCCTACCTCTCCAGAAAGGTCTCTTCATGGCTTCCCCTTGCCTGTCATCCACACTGCGCGGGAAACTCATGATTTTGGAGGAAGTGTGAACCCCCTTCCTCCCTTCCCACATTCCTTTTTCTTCCTAATCCTGGCAGTCTCTCGACTTGTACTTCTTGCTCTGAGTCTTTCTTCTCTCTGCTTCTTTTCTTTCTACCTTTTCCTCTTTGCATCACTATCCCCGTCTGCATCCAGTTGTAAACAAGATTCTGAGTCTGGGGCTGGGCTGGGGATGGGAAGCAGAGAGAACCAGACATTAGGGCTGGGGAAAGGCTAGCCCATGGGGCCAAATCATGACCCCCTCTGGTCTTCCTCCTTCTCCAGCAGCCAGGCTTCAGACTTGACCTAACTGTCTTCCTCACTAACTGGGGACTCTTAGACTTGAAGCAACCTCTCTTTGTCCTATTAGTAGGACTTAATCAAGAACAGAGAGGCTTTCAAAGTGATGGCTTTATTCACAGAGACCTATGGAATGCAAAGTACTTTCCTCTTCCATTTACAGAACAAACAGCTGAGAGTCAGGAATTCTTCTCCCCACAAAGCTCTGCTTGCCATTCCTTCCCTCCCCCTGGCTTCTCACCTCTAGATCCCTCTACCCGACAAGTGCACTATCAAATGACTGTGGGCGCCCCCAGGGAAGTGCAATTTAATCTTCAACCTGTTTCTCCACAGAGACTGCTTTTCTGGAGCACATTTTTGGGAGAGCATAAATGTTTTAGGTCTGATCAACTAGCATTCCTTGTCCTGCCCATGGCCGGGCCCCTCTATTAATGCATCCCTTTGTCTCCATGGGCAGTCTCTTTATAAACCTGTTTTGTGATGTCTGGCTACATCAGTAACCCTTCCCTTGCTGTCATGATTCTTCAAGCCCAGTTTGCACCAAATCTCCCATGTGTTTGCAGACCACTGCACTGAGAAGGAAGATGGCTCACTTGAGTATGTCCAAGTGCACAGTCAGCCCTTGTCTGTTGCATAATAAACCCGACACCCCATGCACTCCAAATACTCTCAAAGAAACCAAGTCGCTTAACTACATGTCAAGTTAAATTCTGTTTCTGGCATAAGCATTTTAGGGGACTAAGAGGTCACTTTGTAGAGTAGGTTAAACTCACATGAAACACATTTGTAAATCCAAGATATTCTTTACCTTTATCACTACTGCTATCACTGGTTTTAGCACATTATAACAGGAAGGTGGTATTGCTCGAGTATACTGCAACTAATCACACTTGGGTCTAAATCTCTTGCGAGTGTAATAAATATCTAGAGATTTTGTTTTCTGAGCTGACCTCAGTATAGGAGATCTGTAACTCCCAGGGCCCCTGGGGACAGCCAGCCAGCGCAGTAGTAATCTTCTGAAGGTGGTTGGTGAACTATAACCATACCCAACACTATGGATAAAATTCACAAGTAAAATATCAAGAGAAAGGAGAGAGTCATAAATAATATAATACTATAGGATTCCATATTTTAAAGTTTAAAAATAGGGTAAACAAATCTATATGCTACATGGCAGGATAGTGGTTCCCTTGGGGAGGTAGTGACTGACACACAACGGCGAGTACCTGGGGTGCTGGTAACACTTCTGGCACAAGTAGGTTCACTTTGTGAAATTTCATAGTGCTATACTTTTGTGATGTGTTTACTTCTTTATATATGTGTTGTATTCTAATGAAAAGTTCTGTTAAAATGTGGTTTGTCAAGATTCTGGCTGCTGTGCTTGGGAGCAGTAACAGGTGAGAGGATTATATTGCTACTGTCCTAAATGATCTCCTTCAGGGACTCTTGAAGGTAGCAAGTTCCTTCCAACCTCCACAAATGGCTGTAGAAGGGGCAGACTCAGGGGCTGACTCTCAGTAAAAGTACATAATAAAGCTTAAGAGGATCTAGGGATTTTACTGGACATTCCTCATGCCCTTGGTTGCTCTACTTCTGAATCCTAAAATAAGGGAGGAGGGGAGAGAAGGATGAGTCTCCCATTAGGAGAGTCAAGGAGGGGAAGGTAGCCTTCTTCCTGCTCCCTGACATTGGGGAGTGGCTATGTGGCCCAGGCATGGCCAATGGATGCATTGGCCCTGGTATTTGAATCTTTGGGGCAGTTGAAACTGTTCTAGGTGGGAGAGGCAGAGATTCAGGTGCTTGGGACTTCATATTGAGTGTCCAGTAGAAGCAAGAGACCATCAACAGTAGAGCCTGCCACAGCCTTCTCGACAGCCTGCTTTTGTTGCACGATCTGAATGAGTTATTGACTGCCCAGCCTTTCTTAGACTCTGTCTTACTTCCAAGCCTCCTCATCAGTTCTGAGGATAATACCAGATACCTTTTCTAAATCCCTCTTCTGATTAAGGTAATCAGAGTGAATTTCTTTTACTTGCATTCAAGACCCTTGACTAGTATAAGAGCTCCCCAGTGAAAGAGATTGCCAATTCTCCTTGCAATTCTTACCTAAATTTTATCATATGGCCTCTAATTCACTAACTACAGATTATTTGGGGTTAACTATGCTGTGGTTTCAAAAATGCCAATGTTCTTACAGGGCGATTCATACTTTGATGTGAATTCTTTCAACCCAGTTGCTTTTTCTTTTATATCTATCTGAGATCAGTACATTAAGACAATAGGATGGAGGGGCGTCTGGGTGGCTCAGTCGGTTAAGCATCTGACTCTTGATTTTGGCTCAGGTTATGTTCTCTAGGTTTGTGAGTTTGAGCCCCACATTGGTCTCCTCGTTGACAGTGCAGAACCTGCTTGGGATTCTCTCTCTCTCTCTCTCTCTCTCTCTCTCAAAATTAAAAAAAAAGGATGGAGGGGAGTGGTTCAGGAAAAGTTCATTTTGGTCTTGGGCCATTTCATGGAGGGCAGGAAGGTGGGGTGGGGAGGTACCAAGGTGGGGAACCTTAGGAGGTCAGAGGGTTTCACAAGGTCACAGGATTCACATGGGGTAGGGAAAAGAAGACACCATGAAATAGGAAAGGGATCAGAGACATGTGTCAGAGAACCAAAGATAACTTTTGCAATTTACCTTCAGGCCGGTCTTTTACATTTAAGTGTTTTTTGTTCTGTGTTAGGGGAGATAATTCGGAGCTCTGGTCTGTTAGAGTTCTGGGAGTGATTACAGGTGATTTATCATGTTACTGCAACTCCTAGCTTATGTACAGACACCATCAGGAGAAGCAGTGTGGGTTCAGGATCCACCCTGCCCAGACTAATCTTCATAAAACAACGGGAGCTCACTCAGAACCAGTTATGCCAGACTAATCTCATTTCCTTTGTTGATGGGGTTACCAGACTGGTGGGTTTCAGCAGGATATAGGCCCATGAGCCTGGTACAGTTAAGTGGATTTGTAATTGGTTGAACCATCACTTGCAAAGACTAATGATTAATGAATTTTTGTCGACTTTCAGGGAGGTCTCTAGTCATTTGCTGTGGGGTCTCAGTCAATGTTGTTATTAATGACTCTGACGGGTTCACAGAACAGAGTGATCAAATTTGCCGAGAGGGTTAGCAACTACGTTGGATGACAAGATCAGGATTTAGAATGCTCTCAGCAGACTAAAGCGATGTCCTGGGTATAACAAGGTGGGATTTAATAGGGATAAATGGGAAGTCTTACACTTAGCCCTAAAAAGCCAACTGTACATGTAGAGGCTGTAGGTGACTTGGTGTAACGCGAGCACAGCCAAGGGAGACTTACCCTAAAGTGGGGGGCCCGGTGTGCCTCAGTGCACGGCGACTCTGCCTGCAGAGTGGGCTTCATTCTGGGTGCCACCCTTGAAGAGCAACAGAGAGAAACTGAAACATGGCCAGAGGCAGGATCTAGCCAGGAAGGGGCTGTGAAGCCATCTTGTAGGAGAGCGAACAGCTGAAGAATGCCTAGCCTGGAGAAGAGAGGGCTTGGAGACAGGACACCTGTTTTTAATTATTTGCAGGCTGGTGAAGTGGAAGGTGATTAGGTTTGGTGATTTTGGTAAAACTCACAGCTGTGGGTGGAGCTTTGGGCTTCTACCTAAAAGATAAAACTTAGGAAAGCTTTCCAACAATTAAGGAAGCAGGAAAGCACAGTAGTAAGACCCTAGGCTTAGGAGTTAGGACTTGGTTCAAATCTCAAATATCCTACTTATTAACTGTGCTTTTGGGTATGTTTATTTCACTTTTCTATTTTCAGGGGGAGTAACCGAGATACTACAGCACCTAGCCTGTGGCCTGCTATACACAGGGACTCAATAAATGAGAGTTATTTTATAATGGTTGTTATAGTTGCTTACAAGTACTCAGGTGGGAGGCTCTTGGGTGGCTCGGTCGGTTGAGCGTCCAACTCTTGATCTTGAGGTCATGATCTCGTGGTTCATGAAATGGAGCACCGAGTTGGGCTCCACGCTGAATGTGGAACCTGCTTGGGATTCCCTGTCCATCTCCCTCTCCCTCTCTGCCCCGCCCTTGCTTGTGTGCTCTCTTTCTGTCTCAAAAGAAATAAACATTAAAAAAAAAAAAAAAACGGATTCCGGTGGAAGTGAGTTTGAGCATAGCTGGAATGAGGGAGAGGGAATTTTGTGTATTTTGTGGGATGGTAGGGGACAGGTTGGTTGGTAGGACCCATTTAATTCTGAGATTTGACATCTTTTGGACAAAATGAAATGTGTGTCCCAGCAGAAGAAGGAATGAGGGCTATGCCCCATATCTGTATTTTTTTTTCAGATGTGTTCCCAGAACAGCTAGGTTTTATGATTTACACTGCCTAAGAAGTTGTTCTTTTCCTCAAACTCTGTACATTTAAAACTTGACTTTTGGGCCAGATATAAAATATAAATCCTAATCTTAGTGAGAGCTTCTCTTTACTGAGACTATATTATGGGCTAGGCAGTGTGTTAATCACCTTCCATATATCTTTATGACAAGGTTTTAATACGATGGCAAAGGAATATTGTATAATAAATATTGTATAATAAACATTTAATATAGTGACATAGGAATATTGTATAATAAATATCATAGAACATTTTAATATAATAATATGAAATATTATATAATAAATGTCACAGGAACATTGAGAGGGAAGCAATTAATTCTAACTGGAGGATTAGGAAAGGCTTCTTGGAGAAAGTGGCATATGAGTTGGGTCTTAAAGGATGAGTAAGACTTTAATTGATGGGAGGCAGTGGGGGCAAGGCCGTCCAGGCTGGGAAATGGTTTAAACAAAAGCACAGAAGTAATTAGTGGAGATAATGAGCCGTCTTCCCAGGGCAGACTCTGCCTTTTTGATTATGGATGCCATCAGCCTTGCCATCATTGATGATAGCACCTTAGTATGAAATTATAGGAAAGATTTTGCAGTCAATGACTTGTTACCATTGCTCCTGTACTGAGGTTATTTTAGTGTGTTCTCATTAAAGTAGATGGAATGCTTGTGACATTCGAGCAGAGCCCTGAGGTCTGAGGCAGGTGACCCAGGACAGCTCAGGAAGGGAGCTTCAGGCAGGGAGAGCCACATGGCAGGAAAGGAGGCCTGGGGACCCACACTGAAGTAGGCCTTCTCCACCTACCTGGGAGAGGCTGTTGTGGCTTTGAGAAGGTCATTTCTGGCTGGAAACAATCCACCACGTGGAAGAGGAGGCCTGGAAGATGAGAGTGACTGGGGGTCAATGGTAGGCACAGGAAGACCTCAGGTCAGGGTGGTTTCCCATGGATGGATAGAACCCCCTCCATCCACCCAGTCTGTCTGCTTTTAGGAAACGAGGCCCTCTGAGAGTAGCTGTACCTAGCTCTCAACCAGCCTTAGGGCAGGACAGTGCTTGAGGAGCTACTCGAGCCCATACTGACCACAACTGGCCAATTAGTGACCAAGGGGAGTAGGGTGAGTGATGACTCCAGAATTTCCAGATTTGTGGCACTTAGGGACAGAAATCAGGTTGGGGGAGGTGTTGGGATTCTTGTCTTGAAGCTGCTTTTGCATAGCATGCACTGTTTTTACTTGGATGGTATAGTGTAAATCAATAAACAAAGCAATGCTTTTGACATACACTTTTGTTCACATTTCATAGATGATTAAGACTATGACCACTGTCTTAGCAGAAAAGCGGGGGAGATGCTAATGGGGATTAAAAGGACTGGGCTCAAAGCTGTCCCTTAGCAGGTGGACCATGTAGAACCCAGGGCAGAGAATTGATGCCTGGAATTATTTCTGGGCCTCAGCCTGAAATGGGATTCAGAGATAGGACTCCAAGGTGCATGGTGGAGGGAATGTTTAGTCCTCTCTGGAGAAGTGGGGGACTAGAAGGGATCAGAAGCCCAGCTGGAGAGGGGCTGTGACTCGGGAACGATTCAGGAGCCCAGGAGTCAGCCCCACATGGCTCATGCAGGTCAGAACATTGGTGCCATTCCTTCACTCAGCATTTGTCAAACATCTACTTTTTTTCCTAGACATGGAGACCTATATCAGATGCTAGAGATAGACAAATTAAGATCCTGACCTCGGAAAGCTGCAGGTTCAGGGAGAAAATGGTCAAAACTAAGCACCGAATTGAGGTAGTAGTCAAGAACTGGGGAGGTGAGGGCAAGAAGATTGATTAAATCAAGAGTAATGAGTAAAGTCATCATTTATTGGGTACTTACCATGTTGTAGATATTATCTCACTCATGACAGTAAACCCAAGATGTAGTTATGTCTTGTACCCATTTTGCTGAAAGGCTGTGTGGCTTGTTCAAAGTCACACAGCTAGACTCCAAAGCTTGTGCTTTGGAGTCTAACCTTGGGATGGGTCTGAGAACTGGGGCAGGGCTAAGAATGGAGGGAGAATGGTTAATTAAAGGGCTGTGGCAGGAGCTGGCTTAGTCCCTGAAATTAACTGATGCTAATGGACACATATCTGATACAATTTTCATCAAAAAATTTATTCTAATAAGGAGGGGTAAGACCTTGGACACTGGTGGAGTGGGGAGAGGGGGCAGAGAGTGATTACGAGAAGAAGACGTAAGGGAAAAAAAGGGCTTGAGGCACATATTGCTAAACTCATAAGTTTTTCCTGGGCTGGCCTGGCTATAGATAAGACTGGTCCAGCAAATGGGGAGAATTTGAGAATTGAGCCAGCAAGATGAATACCACTGTGCTTCTCAATCTAGTCAAGCTGGTGCCACTCCACCGGAGGAAGAGAAAGCAGCTGGAGAGAATTCTCTGTGGTTTTGGGGATTAGCTCTCTGAAGGGCAGTGCTAACCAAGGGGAGATGCCTATGCAGGCCAGCCAGCCTGGACTTCAGTGTCCAATTTATGAGTGACATAATTATGCCTTTCATTGAATGAGTATCTTCTGGTTGAATTGGTTATTTGAAGAAATTGATCTCCGAGCTTGGAGGAAAGATTGGGGAGAGGATCCCTTACATCCCTTGACTAAGAGATGTAAGATGTGACACCGAAATGAGCTATAACATTAAGCCACCAAAAGCAAAATAATAATACAGCAATTCGACTGATTTCTCAACCTTGCATCTGTTTATGTTTCTATTTTTGGAGGATTTTTCTCTTCATTCCCATCACTTGAACCCTGACCACTTTCCAGGCACGTCAGCTCAGTAACACTCAGAGTGTATGTCACAAGATCTGTGGGTCTGAGGAAACGGCAGCACACACGGCCAAGGACCAAAATGTCCTTGGCTGCTTGGCAAAGAAAGGTCAACCCACCGCAGGCACTGGGGACATAGCATTGCTGGCATGCAACACTAACAATCCTTAATGATTAGCAAATGAAGAAGGTGTGTCTCTGATGACTGTGCTGTCTCATACAGTCCCAATGTCAAGGTCTTCTTTTTCCTTCTGAATTTGCTTTTTTTTTTTTTTAAATGTAATTTCATTCTTCAAAAAGATAGCTCTTTAAATACATACCTGAATGTGGCTTACTCATTTTGCCTTTGGAAGATTTTTCACATAATAAGTTAACATATCTGAAGGAGGACAAAACCCTGCCTATCATCCATATGGTGACATCTTGCGTTTCAATGTTTGGTTTTGGCAAATATGGTCACAGTTAGGAAATCAAAATCTTTTCTCCCCCCACCTGTAAGGGCTAGCTCCTCATCAGAAATAGAGTTTAGGGGGGCCTGGGTGGCTCAGTCGGTTAAGTATCCAACTTTGACTCAGGTCATGATCTCATGGTTTGTGGGTTCGAGCCCTGCGTCGGGTTCTGTGCTGACAGCTCAGAGCCTGGAGCCTGCTTCAGAATCTTGTGTGTCTGTCTCTCTCTGCCCCTTTCCTGCTCACACTTTCTCAAAAATAAATAGACATTAAAAAAAAGAGTTTAGGACAGACTAGCAGAAGTCAGGTATGTAATAGGGGTTTTGGCATGTAGTGCCCCAAGTAAGTTCTGGGGCTACAGTCAGTTGACAAAAGTTGGAAAGAAAATGGGTATCCACGAACCAGCTTTCTCATGTGTGGCTCTGGCCAAGTGCTTCACCACACAGTCGAATCTCATTTCAGAACCCTCTGAGGTAGGCATCACAAACCCACTTTATAAATAAGGACACTGAGCCCCCCATCCCTACTGGTGCCCTTTAAAAAGACTGAACGGTGGATTCTTTAAGTTCAAAACTTCTTTTTACAAGGTGTACTTATAAAGAAACGACTTTTTCCTAGCAGAAGAAAAAAAGGAAAAGATTACTTTGCCTAGAAGGGAGAAGCCTTCCTTCTCAGCTGTGCTTGCATCATATAGCCCGCCTCTTCCGCCAGGAAATCTACAGGTGATATGTCATTTGGATCTGTGACAGCTTCTGAGATGGTCTTATATTTGCACCTTCTTCACACCAGAAACAGAGTTTTGAATCTCCCCCGGGGCTCCCATATCTTGCATGTGAGTTGTCTGAGATAACTCCGTGGACCTAACATGATAAATCTTTCCTGGAAGCTTGTGCTTTGACTCAAGAGAAACTAAATAAAAGCTTTCAGAGTGCCATTGCATATTATCAAAGCCATTTCAAAGGAATCCCAAGTGGAGATTACAATATATTGTTTTAATTACAAAGGGATAATAGCCTCAAGTAAAAGAGTTTTACCAAGAAAGGAGTCTTACAAAATGAGCAAAAAAAAAAAAAAAAAAAAAAAGCCACCGCGATTGTTATTACCAGTTTTATTCAGGGTCAGACCTCAGTAAGATTGGGACAGAGGCCAACGTGTACTTGAACGCCATTCTTGCCTGCCCCATACATTCCGTTCTTCTTTGGGTCTCGTTCTGTGTTCCTCTTTCATATTTCTCAGCCCCTACAGGAGCCCAGGCCTTTCTATTAAGTGGAAAGCCTGGGTTAAATGCATTTATACAAAACTAATAGGGATGTAATGTGTTACTTCTCCCAGAGGTATTTACATTTTAAAGCTCTGGTCGAGAGAGGGCAATACTAAATTCAAAGGAACAAGTCTCCACCGGTGGGGTTGCAGGCCTTAGGGAATGAAGAATTTCAAGAGGGACTTTATGCAAAGAGGATACCAAGGGATCAGAGGAGGGACAATAGTGTCTTCTTCCTTATTTTCATTGCAAAAGGATAATGGCCTAAAGTAAGGCATTTGAGTAGGCTGAAATTAGTTCCCATGGTTATGTTGACCTTGCCTCTACATAGGGATGGCCCTACGTACTTTTATTTACTGCTTTCTAAGTCAAAACGAGTCACTTGAGAAGTAGCTTAGCTCAACTCGATTCAGCTGGTGGAGATGTAAATTCACCATAGTCTGGTGCTACAAAGCGGTTTAAAACATGGTCCTTCGGAGAGATTATAATTTCCCCTGGAAGTAGAACTCGTTCTCCTCCATGATGCGGTAGGATAATATGGTGCATTACTGAGGGCCATCTAGAGCTTTACAGCGATCTTCTGTCCGTGCCCTCAGCCTCCTTCCAGCAAGACTACCATCTCTCATATACTACATGGAAGATTTGAATCTTTACTTGTTACTGGGAGACAAATGCATTTAAGAAGGTTATGGTGTCCCTTTCTCTGCAGCAAATCAGCTTAATGCTACCCACAGTTCTTTCTTTTCTGTGGAATAGTATGGTTTATAACAGGAAATGTGTATTTAGTCTCCTTCTAAAACCCTTGGGATTTCCTAAGTGATAAGATCGATCAAGTTGTCTTTGTTTTGTTTATAACAAAACTCTCTCAACCACACCTGGGTTTGTGTTAATGAAGTGACTTTGGGAAAACTGGGATGGGGACTGGGGAACCTACCAGGTTATCGAAACTTTTAGCTTCACTCACCTACTTGAGGGGAGGGGAGAAGGGCTGGAGTTTGAATCAATCACCAATAGCCAATGATTTGATCAAGTTTGCCTATGTAATTAAGCCTTCATAAAAACTCAAAAGGACAAGGTTCAGAGGGCTTGTGGATTGATGAGCATATGCAGGGGTGGGGTGGTGGGAGCGCCTGGAGAGCGCAGGCATAGCCCCTTCACACATACCCTGCCCTAAGCATATAAGTCACTGATAAGCTGAGTCACTGAAATTTTTCCAGAGTTTATTTGAGCAAACATCAATTCCAATCAGACGGCACCAACCTGTTTGGTCGCGGAGGCAGGTGTGACCCTCAGGTGCCCAGATAACAAGAAACCACTCACTACCTCAACACTCCCCCACCCAGAGACCTTCAACGGAACCATTCATCAAACCTTTCCACCCTAAACAATGGACACGTCCTCCCTGGAACAAGAAACAGCTACCAACAAATCACCTTACATAAACATGTCAATACTTCATACCCCCCCCAGCCAAAGCCATAAAAATGCACTACCCCACTCCCGGGCGCGACTTCCCTGGCCCCTTTCTGCATGGACCAGGGAACCTCACCCGAGAACGCTCCCAATAAAGGCTTTTTAATTCCATATCTGGCCTAGGTTCCTGCATCGCGTTCGCTACATTACACAACCTAGAAGTGGTCAGGAGCTAACGGCAAGGTTTTTATAGAGAAGACTCAGAAGAAAAGCAAGGAAATTCTTTGATTAGCTATAGCTTCAGTTTGCATTATTTGGGAAAGCCTAGTTGGCTGTTTGTGATTGGTTGTTCTTAATCTTGAGGCATTGATAGGAATTGACTCTGGCTTAGGCTTCCATTTGCTTACTGGTTATATAGGCTACCAGGACATTAAAACCACCTCAGTCTAAGGGTCTCCTTGTTTGATTTCTTGAACACATCTCTTCCATCTGGCTGTTTCTGAGTTATATCCTCTTACAACAATAATCAAGTAAATCAAAATAATAAAATAAATAAAATGTTTTCCTGAGCTCTGTGAGCTGCTCTAGAGAATTAATTGAACCCAAGGAGGGGTTGTGGGAACCCCCAATTTATAGCTGGCAGGTCAGAAGCACAGGTATCAGCATGGAGGTGGGCAGTCTTGTAGGATGGAGCCTTTAACCTGTGGTGTCTGATGCCATCTCCAAGTGGATAGTGCCAGAGATGAGTTAAATTGTAGGACACCAAACTGACATCACAGAATTACATGGTGTGGGAAAACCCCTCAACCCCCACACTTGGTTAACCAGAAGGGTCAGAAATGAAGTACTGAGAGTAGAGGAATCACACGGGAAGTGTTTTCTCCTCAAACACATGGGAAGCCACATGCCTGTGTCCATCTCAACCTCCCATTCTCTCTCCCTCTCTCCCTCTCTCGCCCTCTCTCCATCCCTCTTGTGTGGATTCAGGTTGCACCTCCTTTGCCCAGTTTTTCTTTATGGATCACTGTGAACTGGACACTTTACTGGACTATCTCTGGGTCTTGGGCCCTCTTTTGCCCTCAAATGCTGACTTCTCTTCTCCATTCACTCAATATTCCCAGCTGCAGCTGCCTCTGTTCCCTTGTTGGTTCAAACTCTGCAAGGACAGCACGGGTCAGAATCCTTGGCTGCTGTTTGTTTAGGAGGGCAAGTTAGGCTCTGTGATCCTACTTAGCAAGAACAGCTGCCGCATCCACTGTTCTTTGAGGTTGTTCAGATCAATAGATGGGGATTGAGTGATTGGGGGAGCCCCTGGAGAGTCCTGAGATTCTAAAATAACTTTTCCACTGTGCACTTTCTCCATGATGGAGTGTGGAAGTCAGAAAATCCTCCCACATCACCCTGGAGGGATAGAATGAAAATATATATATAACCAAGATTTCCAGCTATTTAGTTCCTTGAATGTTGAGCCATCATAAATAACTAAAAAAAAGAGAGACAGTCTTAAGCGTGGAGGATACGTTGAGTTTTGTACAAAGGCCAGATTGATGGGCAAAGCCAGTAAGCCCTCCACACGTGAGGCATCCACCTAAATCAGTCGGGGTCATGCGTCTCATGGAAACATGGTCTTCCCCATACAGCTGGGATGTTTGCCGTCATTTCAGAGCCGAGTTTCTCAAATTATGATTCCTAGACCACCTGCATCAGAGTCATCTAGGGAGCTAGTTACAAATGTAGATTCCTGGGCTGGGGCCGAGTTAGGATGCTTTCAGTTGCAAGTCAGAGAAACTTGGCTCCAAGTGGCTACCGGAGCTGGTTAATTCAGAGTCTTGATAACCTTTAGAGAC
Source organism: Cryptoprocta ferox (assembly GCA_028646485.1). Classification (NCBI taxonomy): domain Eukaryota; kingdom Metazoa; phylum Chordata; class Mammalia; order Carnivora; family Eupleridae; genus Cryptoprocta; species Cryptoprocta ferox. The sequence continues at coordinate 3,316,933 of CM053570.1, forward strand.
ATCCTTTCTGTCTTTCTTTCTTACATCAGCTTTGACCTCAGGTTAGTTCCCCTCATGCTTAGAAGATGGCTCCCATATGTTTCAAATGTAGCAGCAGCGCTATCCAGCAGAGGGAAAGACTCTTTAAATGAGGCGATGACCCCCTTTCCAGGAACCCCTCCCATCCACCCCCACCCCCCACCCCCTGCCGCCAGGGCTGGCTTCCTGGGCATGACATTCATGTAGTCTCATAGGGTCTTGTCCTCAGAAGGGCCTTGTCTTGGTTTAATGCTTGCTTAAGACTATCACTGTCTTGAAATCCTTAGTAATCTTATCTTTGAACTTGTGTTTTGTAAGTGAAGCCTGGTGTGACAGTAGATCATGCACACAAGCAGAGGAATCATGTGTCTCTGCTCTTCCTTGCCACTTTGTTCCCAGAGAGTCTCTGCAGTGTCCCATGAGCACACAGCGCGTGGGAGTTCAGCAAGGCTCAAAGCTCGGACAAGGTAAGCATGTCATGGAAGCCAACAGTGTTGACAGAATGCATACACATCAAGAAGTAAACGGAAACATGTGCATTTTGTCCATCCTTCCCACTGTTCCAGTAGAACAAAGTGCGTGTATGAGCTACATATATGAATTGTGTGATTTCAATGATTCTGCATATAAATTAAATGCTCTTATACTTACATTTAATACCGGATTACACGATGTTGGGGCGCCTGGGTGGCTCAGTCCATTAAGCGTGTGACTTCAGCTCAAGTCATGATCTCACAGTCGGTGAGTTTGAGCCCCGCATTGGGCTCTGTGCTGACAGCTCAGAGCCTGGAGTCTGCTTCCGATTTTGTGTGTCCCTCACTCTCTGCCCCTCCCCCACTCGTGCTCTGTCTCTCACTGTCTCTCAAAAATGAATGTGTTAAAAAAAAATACTGGTGTTACACAATATAATGACAAACCATAAAACTCATGCTAATGATTTAAAAATTTAATTTGCTTTACTTAGAATGACAGTAAGCAGAAAAGAGAAAAATAAAAAAATGAAACCATGACACAATGTAAGACCCAAAAAGAAAACAAAGTTAATATTTTTGTGCCATTATAATGACAGCTTTTTTTTTCTTTTAGAAGAAGTGTCCCTGCAGTTTCATTTTTGCGCTGAGCCTCACAAATTGCATAGCCAAATGTCTTCCCCACAGACTCTCTATGTCTCTCTGACCATAATTATCCCTGGAAGGGGAATGGGTTTACTCTGATTAGCTTATGAATGAAGCCAATGGCTGTATCCTCAAGGGGCAGAAAGAGGAGGAAGAGGAAGGTTATCTGATTGAAATCAGGATTCTGTTAGGAAGGTGGGAAAAGGAGTTGGTGCAGTGGACTGAATGTGTCCCCTCAAAATCCATATGTCAAAAGCTTAATCCCAATGTGACAGTATTTGGAGGTGAGGCATCTAGAAGATAATTAGGTCACGAGGCTGGAGCCCCCACGAATGGGATTGATATCCTTCTAAGAACAGCCTGGAGAGCTCACTAGTTCTCTTTCTGCCCCTTGAGGATACAAGGCCAGAACAGCTGTCTGCAGCCTGGAACACGGCTGTCACCAGACCCCACCTCGCTGACACCATGATCTCTGACTTCTAGTTTCCGCAACTGTGGGAGAGGGATTTTTGTTGTTGATAAACCACCCCGCTGATGGTATGTTGGAACAGCAGACCGAACTGATTAAGACAAGTAAGCTGTGTGCTCTAAACACAGTGTGCGCTTCACCTGGGTGGCGGCATTCCTTCCGAGTACTGCAGCTAAGGTTTTTTTTTTTTTTTAAGTTTATTTATTTTGTGTGTGAGACAGTGCAAGCAGGGGAAGGGCAGAGAGAGGGAGAGCGAAACAGAGAATCCCAAGCAGGGCCCACGCTGTCAGCACAGAGCCTGATGCAGGGGTGGAGCCCACAGACCGCAGGATCACAACCTCAGCCGAAATCCAGAGGCGCTCAAAGGATTGAGCTCCCCGGGTGCCCTGGGGGAAGTTTATTCTTAAGGATTCTAAGGGTGAGGCCATTTCCCCATTGTGTTTAAGCTGAGAAAGAACTAAATGGTAGATTGTACTTCCCGAGCACTTTTGATTAAAGGTTCGCTTTGTGTTGTGAGCACCTTAAGAATTAAGTGTGCACCCTTTGAGAAACCCTTTAGAGGTTAGGCTTTTCAAGACTAATGATTCAGTGGGTGGGTTTTTCCTCTGAGGTGTGAGGTTGAGGTAAGCGACACAGGCCTATTTGTGACAGCCTGGGCCATCTCTCTAGGCACGGGGAGATGCCTAGAGGCTGCAAAAGCAACAAAACCAAACTACAAACATAATTTAAGGAATTTATGGGCAAGGATCTCTAGTCTGACTTAAAAAAAAATTTTTTTTTACATTTATTTATTTTTTTAGGGATAGAGACAGAGCATGAGCAGGGAGGGTCAGAAAGAGTAGGAGACACAGAATCTGAAGCAGGCTCCAGGCTCTGAGCAAGCATTCAGCACAGAACCTGACGTGGGGCTCGAACCCACCAACTGTGAGATCATGACCTGAGCCGAAGTCAGACGCTCAACTGACTGAGC